>JARHVA010006025.1:810000-925000 GCA_037957365.1 Torreya grandis
ATATATGTGTCGTTTATGTGCTTGATCTCACTAGACCTAACTTGGTTTTTAACACTATCTTTGGCCTAGTGCAAGCTGAGAAAGCAGATAGTTACTTAGACATTTAGTGGTTTAATGTGTCTTTCATCCTATTATATGTTTTATTTTACCCCTATGCTAAATCATGGTGTCTCATTTATATTCTTGGAACTACATTTTGGAATGCCCAATAAGATGTTCCATAAGGTTTCATTCTAGTTTTAGTTTGTTTAGAGATATCCTAGCCAATTTCCTACTGATAAGCACAAGGCTTTGTTTTTAGCCATGTTTTGGCTCTCTCATTTTTTTGTTTGACCTTGTTTTGGTTTTTTGTCCTCTTACATATTTTTTATTTGGTAGTTTTAATATTGTATTATTTTCATAATAGTGTTTATTTCACTACATCTATGAGCGATCTCTCACTTATGTTATGCTATTCATGCTACATTTAGGGACATTCCCATAAGCTCACTATTGATAAAATAGAGATTATAATATCTAAGATGTTAACATTACCTAGCCTAGAAACCATAACCCTCTTGTATTCTTCATGAAACAAGAGTGGCAATTGTATAGCCAATGGACTTACTCCTCTTTTTGATAGTCCAAGATTTATCCATCAGAGGATGTATCTTTGTCACTTTAGACATATAAAAATTCAAATTTGAGGGCTAATAATTACCCCCTCACATGTTTTATTCCCAATGAGTTTCACTTGATCATAATTTATTGTCAAATATAGCTTCCTGTGAATGATGAGCATTGATCCTCCCATAAGAGTAGTTTGTAATCTTCCTATAGAGATATATCTCACATCCATTCTAGTTAAAGTGACTCAATGAGTTCTTAGATGGGCTTCCCATATATTTGTTACCATAAAAATTTGTACCCTTGAGGAGGTTGTTCAAGACTCCTCACTTAAGTGATAGTATGGATACACTTCTACGATGTGGGTGGCCTAATTAGAGAGGTAAATATCTATATATGTCTATCTCCCTTGATGATACCACCTTGAAACTACTAATATACTTATTGATTAAAAGGGAAAATAGAGAGATAAAATTAAGGTAAGATAAATTAGGGAGGTGATGCACCAAATTAACACCCTCCACTTGACTATACCACACTAAGAACATGAATTAGGCCTGAATATGATAACACTACTCAATAAAGACCTTCAAACATGAGAATTTCAACATGGAAGACATAGAAAATGGATTGAATACAAGGGATAATCAAGATGCCTAAGTAAGACACTAATGAGTTAATTCCACTTATAAACTATGAAAGGCTATCCAAACTCACCATGTGACCTATAATAAGATAATATATTTTCAAAGAGGTAGGAGAGGACAAATGAGAGAGAGTGAAGCACTACTACTAGAATTCATCAAAAATAACACAAGTACATTTATTATAATAATTTTAAAATATAATAAATAAATTTATTCAACATTCAAAGGCATGATACAAGTGTTTATTTGAGCATGGATTTACCATACTCAGCCAAAACATCCACAATAAACCATTCAAGGCAACATATATAGGATAAATGAAATACATAAAAGATAGGCATAACAGGAGAAATTGAAAATTTTCTATATTTATGAGGAAAAATAAAATAAAATAAAACCTACTAGTAGGTAGTTACAAGGGTCTCATCAACATGTGTATGCTTGATCTGATCTTTTCCATCATTAAGGGTGGTGTGGAATGACTCTTCAACTTCTTGATGACTCACCAACTTCATTTCAAATTACTCCTTATTATATTTGAGAGTTAAAAACTCATATTATAACACATTTATTAACCACTCTTTTCATAATTTACACCCTAGACTATGTAGCAACCTCATTCTTCATTACATCTAACTCCCTTTGTTCTTGATTGGGAAGATAACATTTGACATTTTTACATAGTTGCCTTGATATTTAGGATGAACTTTGACACATGGATAACTTATTATTTTTATTTATAGGGATGAATAACATGCTTATAACCTTCTCAAAAACATAAAAATTATTTTAAAATTATATGTTAGGAACATTTTATAGTCACAAGACCATAGGAATTCTCATCAGGTTTCTTGAGCTTCTTAAGACTAACTAGTCTTTTCATGTCTTAATTGGATTTGGAGTTTGGAACTATAGGAACACTTTTAGAGAAAAAATAGTGTAATTTTTTGTTTTATAAGGTATAAGACCATCCAAATCATCTGATCCAATTATTTTCATTTTTCATATACTCAAACACCTTGTTTATGACTTAAAACCCTAGAAAAGTACATCATTAAATGCATTTGTACAAATAAAAGTACAATAAAATTATATGGTGAGTGCCCTATTTGAGATTTAAATATTTTTTAGGTGTTTATTTGGAAAATTAAATTTATTTATAGCACTTATAAGACCAATATTCTCCATCATGTCATTAGTTAGGTTTTAGAAGGGTTTCAACAGGCCTATCATCTTAACAATGATTCATAAATTTAGATCCCTCTTCCCATTAAATAATGAAAAAATTTATAGTGCACAGGGGTCCATTTTTATTACTAATATATTTAGTTCCTATACAAATCCTCCTACAATAACCAAGAAAAACATTAAGGTCTCTCATGTGGTAAACCTGAGTATGAAGGTCAAGAGCATTTTAAGCTTAAAACCATTATTTTACTAATTTTTTGGGGTTTAAAATGACCTATTTAGGTATAGTAAACCTCATAATAGTTATAAATTTGGTAATTTATCTATATCAACCTTCCCCATTGGTCAATAATCCTATAGAAGTCTACGTTAGGGGTTGTAGATAGTTTTATGTCTTTGACCTTAATGGCTTGCTTTGGATGTTTCCACTCAATGTAGGTATTATAATAACTATAAAAATTAATAATGATCCCTAAATTTCTTTAAAATATTATAAACTCAAATTTTTAATATGATATTCACATATCATCTTCATACTCTTGTAGTCAGACTTGAAGCTTATCATTAGGCATATCTCGGCATTTTGATCCTTTTCTACATTCTTACAACTTGATCACCTATGAAAAAAATATCATAAATTTTATAACCCTATTTAAATATTTAATTGAATCTCTAATTTTTTTCCCATATTCATTCAACACAAAAAATATGTCTTTTCTCATACTTTGCATAGGAAAGTCTATAGATGTTCATCTAGGTTCGGTTAAGATTCTTGACTTCTCTTGAATGTTTCATATTAAGAAATTATGAACATTATTTAATTAAATTATATTAAAAACATCTCATATTAACCTTATAAAATAACTCATCAACTTACAATATCATTTTTAAGCTAACTTTGCATCTTTTTTACCTTTATGACAAAACTACCTTTTGGTTGTAGGTGTTCATTTAGGATCTTGACTGAGTTTACTTGAATACTATTTGAGCCCTTATCAATTATTTTTTAGTTTTTTTATTATTTTTAGAAGTATTAAAATATTACTCATAGTCCTCCTTACTTTCAAACAATTCTAAACATTCCATTCCACATCATAAATATACCTTCTCTAACTTTGCTCTTTAGCATGCCTATAGGTCTATATTGCTTAAATCTCTCTCTTTTTTGTGATATATAATTATTGAGTATAATTGATAAATATGGACACTATTAAAAATGTATTATCCTTCCTCATTACATATTTCATGCCCCTCAGACCTATTTATAAGGTCAAAATCCTCTTCAAGACGTCAAAATGCTCTCAAACACCCATTTTTACTTATACAACCCTATTTTATCTCCTAGACTGTCTTGGATCCAAATGATGATCTCTTTATCATTATTTTATTTACTTAATTATTTTTTTAATTTTATTTTAATTAGTTTAATATTTTCAAAACCCTACTTAGGTATGAGCAACTGCTAAGATGATTGCAAAGACTTCAAATAAGACTCAAACCTTTGTATCCTACCTATACACTGACACAATCATAATTAACATGTATAATCATGATGTTTTATTAAATTTTATTCTAATAAATTATGATAAACATTTTTGTTATCTCCTACATGAATTAAATACCCTTATATCACTAGGGTTTTTCATCTCACTATTCCTTTCATGCACACTCCAATCACTAGAATTAGGTTCTTGAGAATAACTACCTACAAATTCTCTTTTGAAACATTAATTAATATGATATTATATTTATTTTTTTATTTTAATAATACCCCTTATATCTTCTCCCATTATCATCATGTCTTCAATGAGCTCCAAAATGCAAATATAAGGAGAAACCTAAGCTAGTAAGGGTTTTGTAGGGTTTTAGAGATGCTTACACTCTTAAGGATGGTTCATATAAATGGGATCCTTAACATAATAAATATCACCACAAATTATAAGTTAATAATTTATCCTATCAACCCCTAATTCCACTATATTCAACACTCCTTCCTCTTCATGTACTAAGCACAAATCGGTTGAGCTCCTTTGCTTGTCCAGAACCTGATATAAGACCTGGGTAAAATTTTATCTTATTATGCCCTAAAAAAACCAATTGATGTTGGTTTATATCATAATGGATAATATTTTAAAATTTATTAGTATTTTTATTATTTACAACATCTAATAAACACCTTCTCTTTGCTTTTATATCTCATCTTTGTAGCCAAAAATTGGTTTTATATGATAAACCTAATAGAATGAAAAAATGGCCTATTGTAGCTCTCTAAAGATGATCATGGAGTTTTACCTGACCTACACAATGATAATTTAGTGTAAAAACACCTAATTATCTATTAAAATATGTCATTATGTCCTTTTAGAATGTTGAGACAAAGGAAAAAGAAGTTTCAAAGGTGAAAAATGTTACAAAAGGAGTTTGACACATTTTTCTTAAGTGTAAAGATATTATGGAGTGTGAAATCATGTTTACAAATGTCAAATTAATTAAAAGACTCTCTTTCACCCTCTTGACTCTTGAAAATGAATACTTTAACTTGATATAATTAAAAATAAGCATAAAATACTAAACTTTTATTACCTTAGTTTCTACAAAAATACCTTAAACAATGCAAAAATTATATAATACATTCATTTAGACCTATTAGAAAGGGATACCTAGTGAAAAATGTCATGTTTTTTTTTATGCGGTTGACACTTAGCTTAGGGAGGCCAAAAAGGTTAATTATCCTTGTTGGTGATAAATACTATGACAAAAAACACCTATCATCCCCTTTGAGATACATAAACAAACACACTCGATTCAACATTTGTATTATGCAGAGCCTTCACATCCTCCTAGTCCTTTCTTTGGGATTTCTAATGATCCTATTGATTTTGACTACCAACTTCAAACTAAATATCCATGGGATGCCTATTATGAGCCTATATTAACTCAAGTATATCATCATTTTATTTTATGAGGCCAAACCTATGGAGATTTAGGTTGTCATGAATAATACCCCATTTATGTTACATTGCCTCATCATCCCCATGTATAATGATCCCCATTCTATGTCCATTCTCCATTATGTGTGAAAATGTCCCTATCATGTGTGTCCCCTAACTTGAGAGCTACTTTGACATCACTTCCCATACACCCAAGGTCACGATGATCCTTACTTGTGTAGGCAACATCAAAATACCTATGAGTCTCCTTGGGGAGCTCATCAACAACCCACTATCAACTTTGGCTATGATGATCTCTATATGATTAAGTTATCCCATTGGGTATACACCATTCCCATTCCCACTTCGATCCCTAGACTTCCCAAGATAAACAAGAGATATGAAGCTATTCCAATGGATAATGTCATATAATTCATGATGTCATGTATGGTTTGTCAACATGATAATGGAATATTTTTTAATCTCTTTTCTAGCACTCTATGGGTTGAGGCTTTTCTATGGCTCAAAAATTTACTGCTAGATTCTCTTTTAGCTTTACCAACATTATTGGATGATTTTACATAGTAATTAGATATCTCCAAACTATTTTACTTCAACATCCAATCACTCACCTCCATGTTCTAGGCCAAGAGTGAGTCAAAATTTGAATTTGTGTATAGGTGGCATTTAACCATTCATATGTGAAGGACAAGGTTAATAGATGATCATATTTATGATATGTTAATATGAGCACTTATGCAATAATTTCATCTTGAGTTACTCAAGCATGATCTCACCTCTTATGATGAAGTTTTTAATGAGTGTCTAAAGATCGAGGCCTTCGAGGTACATGTGCGCATCAAGCCCTTACCTACCCAAAAATTATCCTCCTCATATAATCCCAATTTTAATGAAATTATTGATGGTGTCATTTATTATTGACTAGAGAA
Source organism: Torreya grandis (assembly GCA_037957365.1). NCBI lineage: Eukaryota > Viridiplantae > Streptophyta > Pinopsida > Cupressales > Taxaceae > Torreya > Torreya grandis. The sequence continues at coordinate 816,322 of JARHVA010006025.1, forward strand.
GAATTATAATAAGTAAGTCCAAAATGTCAACACTCTAAGTAATAGGATAACTACAAAGAAGGCCCACGAAAAGATCTCATGCATTCAATGAGTGTTGTATTCCTATGACCCTAAAAAATTATGTAACTTACAAAATATAAAGGATAATTCTAACAATTAATGTGTTGCCTAATAATCTAGTATGAAGACCTCATATTCTCTCCAAATCTCTCCACTTGTTAATCCCACCCATAAGTTAGATGTGTTCACATTTCCTCTTCTTAACCATGGTAAGGAAAATAATAATAATAATAATAATAATAATAATAATAATAATAATAATAATAATAATAATAATAATAATAATAATAAGAAGAAGAAGAAGAAGTCCAAGGCGAAGGTTAGTTTCTCTAATTCTTCCTCTTCTAACTCTTTTGTATCTTCTTCTTCTACTGGACCAAAAGGAAAGCCTACACATGATAGTATCAAGCTCATTATTGGCATTGGCATACCCATATTAGATATAAGTAATGTGTCGACATGAGTTCAATTTACACTATTGACCCAATTGGAGATATTATAAAATTGGGTCTCTAATACCCACCCATAGGGGTAGGGAATCATAAAGTCAATTTTTACTTTTGACATAATATCCCTCCCTATGATAGGTTCCATCCTTATTATATTATATTGGAACTAAATTAATTCTCTATTGGGATATCCATATAGAACATTATTTACCTTTTCCCATAAAAAAGAGACCTCATTTTTTAATATCCTAGTGTCTCTAATGAGGTGACACTATGAATTTATGTTGATATGTTGTTCAATTCAAACATCCTTGATCACCCTCACTAGCCTAACTTATTCTTTGACCCCACCTCATTTATAGGCCCTTATATTTTAGAAAAAAGGGATAATTTACCACTCTACATTGAGACATTAATTAAATATTTCCATATCAATAGATCCATCATCAATGAGGGTTTCATTTTGAACATTGGGCCTTTTATGTGTTAAATGAGCTAGATATTAGCCATAAGAAGGATTACGAAACTCATTATAACTATGTTGGATTCAATAAAAACATAATTATTCGAGTGGTAAATGTGAAGCTTTGCATCAAGTTTTTACCTTATATAGTCAGGATCAAGTTTTGTGTGTTAGACTTAGATCTCTTATATAACATGATCCTTAGTTATCCCTAGACTACTACCATGCATTTCATTATGTTAGAAACATTTCATGTAGTCTAACCCATGAATTAAGGCAAGGTTCATACATTTTATCCCAAATCCATTGGAATAGCTATATGCTATGACATATGCCTCTCATGAGGATTTATATGTATCCACATAGCGCCCTACTAGTTTTCCTAAAGTTATAATTGATGAATATTTATTTCTTAATGATGAATGGTTTTATCCTAATAACTATTAATCAATTTTCATTCTTCCTAATCTCATTACATGATATTCATCAGCACATCTATCTTTAATGTGTCAATGTAGATATTCACTCTTAGGTGATTGTTGTCATGTTGAGTTTTACCCTCTGAAGAGGTGTTTCATGTCTCCTCATGTAATTTACATAATAATAACACCCCAAAGCTATGGGTCATCTATGGTTGGAGTGAACCTCTAGAGAGGGTTAGCTTCCCCTGATGGATCACCTCAGAATAACACTAAAACTACTTCACTTGTGAATAAAATGGAGAATAAGTGTGTAGAAACAAAGAAACTAAGAGTAAAAGTGGTGATACACTAGAACATTATGACATCCTCTACTTGTTTGAGCAACAGAACACAAAGCAATATGAATGAAGTAAATAAGGAAATAAAACATATAAACACAACATAATAGAGACATAGATTTAATGTGGTTCACCTAATATGGGCTACATCCACATAGAAATAGCCAGTCCTTCTTATTGTTCAGTCCAATAAATGAAGGGAAAAACTTGTAATATAACCACTGTAATATCCTCTTCACTCACATATATCATACCACCATAATTATAATTCCCTCACATCAAAGTAGGGTTACATATAGGGAAATATTCACAAACATAATTTATACCATTAGATCTACAATCTAATAGTGAATGGTCTAGATTTACTATAAAATCAAAATATTTTATAGTGCATTTTTAATTAAATTTTGCTTCGAGGGTAATTCCCCTGAATGACCCCCATGATGAACCTAGTGGGTGGAATGTTTCCCCCCCACACACCCCTATCAGGGATTATGTATTAAAATAAGTTCAAGATCCACCTTCCAATAGAGTATACACAATGAACATAAAAGAGTTAACAACATGCACAAATCAAAATCCAAAAATACATCTGCATAAGTGTTTCATACAGAGGTAGGGAACTTAGGAAATAACTTAGAAGGGAGATACTCCATAGAAAAACACTACCTGAAATCAAAATCACACAACCTAAAACTTGTAGATGAGTATTTTCCTACATAAAGGTGAGGGATGTGGACAACAAATCAAGGAGAAATAAACTTATTCATAAGATAATATTGGAAATCCATGAATTCACACAAGATACAAGAATTATGAGAAGGTAAATTAAAATATATTATTCATTGAAAGTTATAAAAACAAGGTAGAAGGATCAATGATGGGCCAATTTATCCAACATTTCCTTGTTAAAAGACTCCCCTTGCGATGATAGTTTTACTTTTTTATAGGTAAAATATTTAGAGATCAAGTCTTTACTTCATCTTACCCACCATTAGGGTGGTTAAAATTTTTATGATAATTATGGAAGGGGGTAAAGGTAATGATTATCCCCTTGGGATTGTAAAATTCGCACCTATATAACTACCTACCACATCCCCTCAAGACTATATCTTATCTTCTGTATGCATATTCTCCACTTGCCTCTATGATGAATAAGGTTATATTCCATATATATCTTTCCACTCTACCATTTGGAATTGATATGATCTAGATTTGCATGCCAAGACACTCCATGATTTATTATAAAAATCAATGTAGTTACATAGCATACTCATGAGTTAATAGTTGAACAGGTGTAATAGACCATCATATTATCTTTGGTCAACATAAGTGTGGATGCCAAAAAATTCTTTAGTGGTATAATTTAGAAACATGTTGACATTAGGTTTATCAATGAATTTTATGATTCTACTAGAATATTTCTCTTTGGGCCCTCTTTTAACACTTAGTCTATTATTCTAATTTGAAGACCTAGCCTAGGTTCATCTCTAAATGTTATGTGGCATTAATTTATTTGTTATGGAACTCATGTCACTACTCATGACATCCCCTTCATCCTAATTTATTTTTTATATTATCCTAACTTATACCATCCATCAACTCCTTAGTGCTATGTGCTCAATTGGATTTTCCTCAATGAGGCTCCTATTATGTGTCATGGTCTTGTAAGATAGGCTCTTCTGGGATTTGACATCTCTATCAAGTTTAGGAGACTAACAAATCTAATAGCAGATGGATCCCATTGGCTCTAAATCTTGGTGATTATAACCATAGGCTTTGTGGCTTTTCTATATTAGTCCTTGGGTCTAACACTTCTAACATTGTGTCAATATTGATTGTTCCCATCCTCTAGGAAATTATGAAGATTCTAACACATGGATATTTTTGACTCTTCTATCGTTCATCTTGGGGCTTTGAGTGTAAAGATAATTATTCTCTCCATGGTGAAGTGATATTTCACCATGTAGTAAGATCTCACTTATCCTTTACCCTGATATATTGATTTGTTTACACAGACCACCTTGGGGTTGTAAAGTAGTGGGATTACACCATGTGGTGCCATCCTGTGCACTTGTTAACTTGGGGATTTGACATCATCTATGGGATTCATAGAAATATCTAGGAGAGAAGACTAGTGATATTATGCCATGTGACATTATCTAACATGCTAATTTGGAGGTTTTTGAGTACATATGGTTTTGAGACTCTAGGTCATCAAGATTATAACATATTGAAGCATCCTACTATCCCATTTACCTATTATTTTGCTGATATGGAGATTTTTTGGAAGCTTCATGAAAATTGATTAAGTGTTAAAAAGCATTTAAAAAAGGCCTAGGATTGTCAAGAGATTGACATGTGGCATTAGGAAACTTTTGAAAAATTGGTTAAGTGATGAAAGAATTTTAAAAGAGGCATAGAATACCAAGAGATGCATATGATTATCACATTACACTATCTGATTTGACTAGCATCCTACTATGATTGAAAAACTTATAAGCCATCAAGATATCACCATGGTCACATCAAATTTGATCTATTCACATCCTGAATCCATCACCAAGAGATAAAATAACCCCAGAATAGATAATTTTTGAAGTGATTTATTGACCCATTTGGAATATTTTGAATAAAAATAGCTAAGTCCTACTAAGTGGAAACATGACACATGACTCTAGGAAAGTTTCAAAGAATTGACTACGTGTCAAAATGTTTCATCTTTGCACAAAAAGAATAGCATAGCCTAGTGTTTAAAACTTGTGATTCTAAAATTACTAAAACCTCAAGCAATCCTTCTAAAGTATTCAAAACTCTGGATTCAAACAAAATTTTAGACTAGTTACAACACACATAATCTAAAGAGTAAAACACTTAGACAAATTCTTGAGTGTTAAGACCATTTTTTGAAAACCTACTAGGTATTTTAATTCCTTCCTAAATTATCTACTTCTAACAAATTCAAAAAAAACTTCAAAACCCCTTTTTTGTTGATTTTAAATCCTTGAATTGAGATTTGGGTGTTTCTCTTGAATGGTGACGAAAAATGGTTAGCATTCTCTATGACTCTATATGTTTCTTTCCTTCTAAGTATGAATCTAGTAGAATTTAAAGCAATCTATTATGAATGGATTAATATAATTATTTTAAAACCTTTTCTTCTAAGAACATAACCCATTACATCTTTCTTAACATACTATTAAATAACTAATTTGAGGTTCACCTCTTAAAAAAATAGAGAAATAAAATAACAAGAAATAATGTGTAAAATAACTTAGAAGAAAGAATAACAACCAAACTAATGTTCATTATCACTTTGGGGAAATAAAAATAGATAAAATACCCTAAACTAGGTAATCAAAAGGTTGTCTAAACAAAGCCCTTGACTAGCTCAATAAAATATCTACCCTCTCTTATCAAATTAGAATTATTTTCATATTTGATGGAATCCAACCAAAGGTGGATAATTATTTTATGCTTAATTTAATAGTGATATACTTATCTAAGGCTAAAAATAATCTCACTCAACCCCTTGAGTTGAATAGAAATGTAGTTGTCTTGGAGTGGATAGGCAGGTTACTTTTAGCCTTATTAATGCTCAATTTTATGCTCTAGATTGAGTATAACTTGTGATAGCTTATCCTTATTAACCTCCAACTATGATAGGTAATTTATGAGACATTTTTTTTAGACAAAGCTTGAGTAATTAGAGTTTAACTCATAATTGTATTCAGCTACTCTATCATCCTGTGAATTAGGATGTTCTTCTTGAAGCACATGTGATTAACTTGGAAACACATCTACTTCCCCTTAATGTTCATGTTTATTATGGGTTTATTATTGAAGGGATGCTAGTTTAATGTCAAGGCTTAAACAAAAATCCTCTAGTTCATCCCAAAATTAGTCTTCCTCTAGTTCTTCTTTTCTCTTTTTAAGACTAATTTCTTGCCTCCAATCTAAATTAGAAATCAAATCTTCCTCAATATAATGAATTGGGATGTATTAGAATAGAATTCAAATTGTATTTTCTTTTGGAAGGACTAGAATGTCTCCCACATCCTAAACTCTAATCCCTTTTAATAACTCAATACATTCTTCCAACTCTTCTTTTCTATGAGAAGTGATGCTCTTGGATTCAAACTATATTTCCTTTTCATTAAGATTAGAGCCATACTAGCTAGACTGACCTTATTATTCTTCTTTTATGTTGAATTAAATATCATCCGTCTAATAAGGAACATCATCATCATCCCCTAAATGCATTATTTACTAGATAAACATGGCCTCTCTTTATTAAAACTATCTTCCTCCTCTCTATCGTTATCCATTTACTCATTATTTTGTTGGTATTAATCATATTCATCTTCCTCTTACAACAAATCTATTTTTTTTATTTATTGGCATAAAGAGGGATGTCAATAATTATTTCATCATCATAATCACTTGAAAGACTCTCTTCTTTCACAATATTATATTCACCTACTCTCCATACAATAGATCCTCCTTTGAAAAGGGAGATTGTGGGAGGGAGAGAAGGTTTAACTGGTGAAATAGGAGTATAGGCAATTATGGCCTATTCTTGAATTATCTTTGGGGTTGAATATCTACTCCTAAAACTTTGAAACTTCCTTGGTTTGGCTTCTACAACTTTCTCCCTCTCTTGATTTTGGATTGGCATATGATGAGTGGGTGAGAAACTTAGAAACTTCCTTGGTTGAGGAGTTTGAGGTATTTTAGGAATAATGGATGGATTTTATACAAGCATAAACTCTTTAAAATAATTTGAGTGTCTAAATCCTATTATTAAATTTGATTCAACTAGTACAACCTTTTTATTTTCTTGATCAAGAGTAGATTTACCTGATTTGGCATCTTGAAATCAAGATGTCTAGTCCAAGAAGGATACCATGATTAAAAATTTTGAGTCTCATGAGGAGGTTTATTTTTAAGGATTGGTCTATGTTGGTGGCAAGATCCTCAAATTTTGGATTTAATTTTTTATTCATATACATTAGTAGTCACTACTCTCCTTATATATAAACATGTTTATTGGTCATGAGGTTTCCTAGAAGGGAAACACCATTTAGATTTCAAGAGAATGCCAAAAAAATGAGATATGTTAGGATAATGAATATTCCAACTTTTATCACATGGAGATAAATAGGAGTGATTTGTCTTACCAAATGGCTAGTAAACATGTTGAAAGTCTTGATTGGAATATTGATGGTGAAGGGGAAAATAACTCTCATGATAGGGAAGTGGAAAGTAGTTGGAACCTTCCCTAAACCTAGACATATAAGAGGTATCTCATTGAGTTCCAACATTAAAAATTACTTATAATAAAAAGTATACTTAAACCACTTAAATTTTCACTTGAAAGCAATATTTGGGCTACTAGAACTAGTTGAAATAGACTCAGAATCACCACTAGTGTTTGTAGAAACTACCTCTAAAGGTTGATGTTCCAAAGAACATAATATAAATTCTATAGGAGATTAATGTTTGATCCCACTACATGTGTTGAAAAATATTTTCACATTGATTTTCACTCTCTAGGGAGGTGTTTCACATCTTTTCACACAATAGACACAATGAGAACACCCCAGGACTGTGGGTTACCTATGGTTGGAGTGAACCTTTAGAGAAGATTGGCGTCCCATGATGGATCACCTATGAATAAAATTAATTATAATTCACTTTAAATTAAAATGGATTGGTACATAAAAATAAAAATGGGTGATGCACCTGAATATTATGACATTCTCTACTTGCTTGAGCATACATAATGAATATAAAAGAGTTAAAATCATGCACAAATCATAATATAAAAATAATTATACATAAGTGTTTCATATGGAGGTAGAGAACTAAATAAAACACTTAGAAGGGATATACTCAACAACAAAACACTACCTCAACTCAATATCACACTACCTATAGCTTGCAAATTAATAACTCCCTGCGTAAAGTTGAGGGAACTAGACAAGAAAATCAACTCTATTATTCATTCAAAGGAAAAAAATCAAGGTAGAGGGATCAAGGATGGGCCAATTTATACAAAAAAATTATGCTAAAAATGGTCCCCTTGAAATGATAACTTTTCTATTTTTATAGGAAAAATATTCAGAGCTCAAGTCTTTACTTCATCTTACCCACTATCAGGGAAATTACATATTTGATGATGATCAACAAATAAGGGTTGAGGTAGTGGAGATCCATTTATGAATTCCAAAGTTACACTTGTGTAATTTCCTTCCATGTCCCCTCAAGACTATAGTTTTTCTTCTATATGTATATTCTACACTCACCTCTATGATGCATATGGCTAGATTTAAATTCCCTCTCATCACTCTAATAGTTAAAGCTAAGTTGTGCTACGATTTATGCACTAAACTTATCCAAGATGTATTTTGTGAATCGATGTGTTTATTAATCCTACTAATGATTTAATAGCTAAATGGGAGGAATGGAGTGTCAAATTAGTTTCATTCAGCATTAGTGTTGATGGCAAGAAACTCTTCGATGGCAAAATCTAGCCAGCTACCAATATTAGGTTCATTATAGAATTTTATAATTATGTGAGTATATTTATATTTTTTCCCTCTTTAAACACTTATTTTATTACTCTAATTTTAAAATCTATGTTGTTTTCACCTCTAGATTCCATGTGGCATTATTTTATTTATCATGGGATTCATGTCATTACGCATTACATCCCTTTTGACCTAATTTATTATGCTCTTGGATTGACTTATGTCATGCATCACTTCCTCAGTGCTCCATGATCAATTGGATTTACCTCTATAAATAACCTATCATATGTAATGGTATGGTAGGTTAGGCTCTCTTAGGATCTGACATATCTATCAGGCCCAAGAGACTGATAGATTTGACATAAGGGGGAGCCCACTAGCTCTAGATTCTAAATATTGTAACCATAAGGTGTATGTAATTTTATAATTATTCCCCATATTTGACACTTCTAAAACCATTTTATCATTTAATTATAATTGACCTATAAAAAATTCTAAACATTTTACCACATGAATGTTTCTTATTCTTTAGTTACTCAACTTGGGGCTCTGATTATAAATCTAACCGTTCTCTCCATGGTGAAGTGATATTTTTACACATGATAACATATCATTCACCTATTTCCATAAAATACTATTATATTTACATATACTACCCTAGGGATATGTATTATTTGGGTTACACCACATGGTACATTCCCACTCACCTGCTAGCCTAGGGTTATGACATCATGTCTATGCTACATAGAAATGTCTAAGAGAGTGGACCAGTGGATTATGCCATGTGGCACCATATCAGTAACCTACTATCTTGGAGGGTTTTGATCTTTTATGGATGGTAAAATGACTCTAGTTCACTAGGATTATGATATGTGGAAGCATCTACTAGCCCACTTTCTTACTACCTTGCTAACGTGGAGATTGTCAAGAAAATTCATGAACATTGACTAAGTATCAAACAAAATTTAAAAAGGGCCCAAGTCCATAAAGATTTTAACACATGACACTAGAAATTTTTAAAAAATACATAAGTGATGAAATTCTTTTGAAAGAGGCATAGGTCACCAATAAATGTGAATGATTGTCATGGGGTGCCATTTGATTGAAATAGATTCATATTATGACTGTGAAACTAGGAAAATGTCAAGACATTATTGGGGAATCATAAAATTTTAATTGATCACCTCTTTAAGTCATCACTAGGATGTAATAATCACAAAATGGCTAAGTTTTGAAGTTTTTTGTTGACCCACTAGGCAACTTTTGAATAAAAATAACTAAGTCCTACTGAGCAGGAATGTGGCATGTGGCTTAAGGCAAAGTTCAAATAATTAAGTGTTAAAACATTCTATATTAATGCAAAAAACATGATATATCCTACTATTTGGAACTTTTGATTTCATAATGACCAAAACCTTGAGTAATCCTTCCTAAGTCTTCAAAAAAATTGCTCATAATAAAGATCTAACTAGTCACAACACATATAATCTAAGTAGTAAAACACTTAGACAAATTCTTGAGTGTGAAGACCATTTTTTGAAAACCTACTAAAGTCATTTGATTCATTCCTAACTTAAACACTTCTACTAAATTATAATAGAACTTTGAAAACCCTTTTTTATTGAATCTAAATCCTTGAACTAAGATTTGGATGCTTCTCTTAAATGTTGACCAAAAATGGTCAATAATGATCTCTTTCTAGATTTATGCTCAACCATCGAGCCCATTACCTCATAAAGAGTTATATTTCATGGCATCAACACTCTTAATGCCTCCCCCATAGAGGCCTCTAGAGTTACTAATGCATATCTCAAGTGATATTTTATCCATATCATGACATGTAATTTATTTAATAATAGGATGGATTATAATAATCTCATCACAATGGCTCATAAGTGATACCACCCTCTTACTCCTCTAGGTTTAGATATTTCACTCACTATATGTGACCTAACTTCTATAATTCTCATGTTTTAAGTCATGAATAGTGAACCTAATGATTATGATAATTATTTTCCTTCCTCCCCTATTTACCTTCTATTTGGCTTATTTTTAGGCCTACCTAGGGATTTTATGGCCCTATATATGGTATGTTATGACTTATCAATTTAAATATAAATATTACTTTGGTGAAGCCCCACTTGTTTGGGTGAAACAATAGCATGCCCTTGAGGTAGGCCATTATCTTAGTTACCAATTACATGGCAAGCCTTAGATCTTGTTAGAACACCCTTCCCTTGATCCCGTTCAATGAATTATCCCTTGTATGATGTCTATTGTAAAATCTTGTTAGAATATTATATCTTTTGGCCTATTTACTCCTCCTAAAATTAACCTACCATATAAGTAGCTTTGTGTGATTATTTTAGTCAGTAATATACCTACTTGATTATAGATAATCACATATTGACTTCTTCTTCCTCTTTCACCATGGTTTGTGTAGGTGTGTATGTTCATGGTTAAAGTTTTTCAATATTTACTTTGGTATGTTATAACCATTATTATTCTTAATCAATACTAATACCACCATTATCTACCTCTCACCATAGCTAATTTCAATCACTTTCAATTGATTTCATCTTAGTCACATTTTTTGTCTCCCTCATGCATATTTTTTTATAGACCATGCATAGATATTCCTTTTATGGTGGTGTCTTTCATCCTTGACCCCCATCATGATGTAGAATTTAGTGGTGATTCACACCAAGAGTGGTAATTAAAGAAACCTAAAACTTGCCAGTATGACTTAGACTATCAATGACACATGGGGCCATGAGCTTACTACAACTAGTTTATTCATTACCAATGAAACCAATAATTTTGTCAAGTATCACATGAGTATCATATCCATAACTAATACCCTTGTTCTATGTGTATGTTATTTTTAGTTATCATATGACTCAATCTTAGTTAGGTCTTAGTTCACTAGGGTTCCATAACGTCATTAACACTAAGTTGATCTCTTCTTCGATACAGTGCATGATTCACTATCCTCTTTTAAGGACTTCCAAATCTCCCACATCCATCATGCAAAGAACACTAGAATAGATGTCCTTTTGAAATTCATCTTGGATTTTATAGTTTAATATCACATTTTTCCCATATATTCATTATTTGGAGGTGGAGTTATATTAAGATTATGTAGAGTTCACATTGATATCCCTTAGATCACATTGTCAACTATTCCCCCATCACTATTTTTATAAGTTAGGTGTAGGTAATGTTATCTTTTTTCATTTTTCCTATCTCTTTATTTATTTTTGTGTGGCTTATAATTACTACACAACACTCCTTTTTTAGTTTAACATTGGCTACTTTTACCTCAAGGGAATATGTAATCATGATTCTTTTGACTCTATTCCTCCTTATGTTTATATATTTTTCTCTTCATGTATACTACCAATCATGTTCAATCCTATTTGATCCTAGTTAGTCACTTGGATATATACCCATTCTATTTTTCTCCCTTTTAAAACTTCCATGCACTGTACCAGAGCTCCTATTCTATGCATCTCAAGGACCATCTCAGAGGATGGACAACCTAGGCCAAATGTTTTCCTACCTAATTAGTGGATTGGGTCATGAATCTTCCATATTATTCCCTTTTACATTATGTTCATCCCAAAGGTCACAAACGAACACTATTTTGAAGATCTAACCCTTAGGATACAATATTTGAATTGAAAACACCCATTTCAACACTCTCTCTTGAACTTATTGGTTCTCTTTTGATTCTTTCTTGATCATTCAAGTCCAAATTTTATTCTTTATCCCTCTTGATATATATTCACTTAGACACTTGCTTTCTAAACTATATACACTATTATTTCTCTCAGTTATTTTTTTGTCATTGTTATCTTTTATCCTACTCCCTTATTTGGCATTGTACCTACTTTATGCACTTGGATTGGCCTCCATACCTATTTTTTTTCCTCACCTTCTCTCCTAGATTTTTGTCATTTTATTGGACAAGGTTCTACATTTTAATTTAGTCTTCCTCCATTCTACATCAAACTTAGACTCACAATTAGTATATTACTTGTATTATGATTAAACGTGATCTGAGGGCACCTTGATTACAAGGTGAAACTATTTATTAAGTTTATTTTAGTATATTGTATAATATTAGTGAATTATATGCTAGGTTGGATTCACTTAAACAAGCATTATCATAGGTTTTTGAAGGTTTATGCATTCTTTCTCCTTGAAAACATTATTTCAATTTGAAATTATTCTTCATTCATTAGATTTGCATGATTATTAATCATTTTCCTTGCTTGGTAGTGCTTACTTTTTTTTATATCATAAATTTATTTATTAAAAACAAATTTCCCCCCTTAACTACTTATAACTTTATGGTTAGACCAGTTATAGATACTTGTGTCCTTTTACTTGGTTTTCAAGTCCATCTTGGGCCTAGTTTTAGTAAAAGAACTAGATAGATACCTTAGATATCTAGTGGATTCCTGTGTCTTTTAGCCTTTTAGGTGTTTTATTTTTACCCCATTATGAAACCTTAGTGGATTCTCTAGATTTTTGGATCTATAGTAATCATTGGTTCTTTAATAAGAACATCATTGGATAGCTCAGTCATAGTAGAATGCAATTGAGGATAATTTGGATAGGGGGATATAAATGTCCCCTTTGTAAATGTGATAATAAATTTATTGATATAATGCTCAATTTTATCTTTAAGTGTACAAAAATTGTCATCCCATTGACCATTAATTTAACGATATTTTTAAAAAGGTCTATTTTTAACTTTATCCATGTAATATGGTGGATGATAATTATGAAGAGGAAGTTTGATCACCTTCCTATCTAATAACTTATGAATAATTTCATGAGGCATATAAATTAATCAATTTAAAATGTAGATTGTCCCTTGGCATAATATACTTTAGGAATTATATGACTACCTATGTAAACTAATTATTTCCCTTTATTGAGTACTTTAACCTTTTTTTTTCATGTTTCATCATTGAATTTATAAAAGGTGGATTATGTGATTTTATCATGCTCGATGACTCTAGTGGTAACATCTCAATATCAAAATCTGCCTATATATTAATCTAAACATGTCCCATTGTTTCTCTAATGTAATACTCACATAGAAAAATGTTGAAATGACTTATATGTTTGATACTCATTAAGAGGTAAGAATATACATCTATGAAATATAAAATATGTCTCTAAATTTGTTGGTTGATATATTAATTATTGTATACATTAACTTAAACTACAATATGGAATCAAAAACTAGATCTTATTGTCCTCAATTTAATGATGCTAATCTCCCATATGTGACTCTAGGTCCCTTACTCAAGATAAACTATATAAGGAATACATCATCTTTCTCATCATATGTATGTTTAGACCCACTAGGATGTGAATAATGAAACCAATTTAATGCCTCATCTTCTAATATTTTTGGAAAATTGTAATAAAATAATATTCCCATTACAACCATTCATAATTTTTATATAATATTTGATATCTAGTTAAGGATCACCACTACTATTGAACTTTGAAAAATTTTGTATCCTAAATTTTTATGGTAATGGTACATATAAGATATTTCATACTATAGGGTTTCCATAGATAACATCTGAATCAACCCAATAATGATTTGTTTTTCATTCTTAATTAACATAATGTAGTATGTGTTCTACATCACCAATGACATGTATTAGATAAAGAATCTCTTGTGAAGGCACATCTATATCATTATGGGGCTCATTTAATAATTGAAATTTATTATTAATTTTATCCATTTGTACATTATTTCACATATGATAAATAGGTTTAGGAATAGATTCTTTCTTAGTTATATTTTTTGATTTAATTGTTTGTAGTTAGATTATTTCTAAGGAATAGATTCTTTATATTGATCCTAAGATGTGCAGAGGAATTTTTAATAGTTCTTAGAATAAGTCAGTAAAATAAAAAATGAATTAGACATCATTATATTTCAAAAATAAAATACCTATTTCAATGTAAAATTCAAATAAGATATAACAAATATAATCTAACCTATCCAATAGTGTAAAGACTATGAGAGACGTAATATCTTAGAAGAAAGATCTTTAATATGTTGATATTAAAATAATATATATTTCTTATCATCTTCAATGCCTCAACAATTAAAATAAACTAAAATAAAATCAATGCATAAACCTTAAACATCAATAAATAATAATAATAATAATAATAAACTAAATAAAGAGATAGAAATAAATAGTAACATAATCAACAACTAATAATTAAGAACATAAGTATATCTAATAACAAGTCTAAGAATATTTTAAATGATATAAATTACGTATAATAAAATATAACAAGGCTTAGAATTAAAAATAAATGAACTAAAAAATAAATTAATGGAAGTAAACTATAAATCAACAAGAAATAACATGATAAATAATAAACTATAAACAAAAATGACAAATCTAAGATTAAGAAACTAACACAATTAAGTAACTAATACTTAAATTAAAAACTAATAACTTAAAATAAAGGAAACAAAATAAACTTGAATAAAATTGTAATTAAATATAATAAACTTTAAATTGATCAAAAAATAAATTATTAATTATTAATTATTAATTATGAAAACTAACTAAACAATAAAATAATCTAACTACAAACAATTAAATCAAAAAATCTAACTAAGAACATAAATAACTCTAATCTATGAACAAAAAAGAGCTATAAATTAAATAGATAAGTAAAATAAGTGTGAGACTTTGAAAAATAGTTTTATTATGGATGTGGAAATATTAAATTTATTGATAAACCAATGGAATAAGTCTGATTACAAACAAAATCTTCAAAATAAAATCAATGTAAAATTGATAGGTTAACAATTTATCACAAAATGTAAGGCTTTCATCATTATTCGAGTAAATCACATGAAGTTATATGAATATTATTGCCTATCTAAAATCACCAATGACATTGATACTTGATAATATTCAAATAATTAGTTATTAATAAATCAATAAACCTAGATATACATATGTTATTTTAGCATATTACTTCACTGTCAGAGAATATATTATTTGATCCATCTACAAATGATTTTTCATTCTCATATATGTTTGCAAAAAAGAAGATAGAGATGGAAAAAATTTAAAACTAAATACATATTAATACCTATGTGGTTCTCCATACTTATTTATCCATCTTCAATCTCCTTATAAATTAATTCTCCTTGAGATAATTATGATTTAAGTTCTAACTTACTTTATTTAGTTATAGTTATAAAATTAATTAACTTTAAAAATTAAATTAATTTATAATTAATATAATTTATAAGTTATAAGTTATAAATTTTATAACCTAACTTTATATATTAAACTTAAAAATAATTCTAAGATATTAAATCAAATAATATAAACCAATTTACAATCTCTAATGGGTGGGGGGCCTTTGACTTATTAAAGATTTATTTTGAGAATCATTTAACTATGCATATAATAAATAATAAATAAATTACAATGTTAAATGATATAAAAAAAAAATTATATTATAATCCATAAACATAAAATTTATCCAAAAACGTCATGTGAAACAAATGCAAAGCATAAACTATATATTACTACATAAACACATTGATTTCACTATAAAAAATGAAACTGATCAATGGAAATTCAAAATTACCATGAAATCAAAACTATAATACTATCAAACTTGTATCCACATGAAA
Organism: Torreya grandis; assembly: GCA_037957365.1. Taxonomy (NCBI): domain Eukaryota; kingdom Viridiplantae; phylum Streptophyta; class Pinopsida; order Cupressales; family Taxaceae; genus Torreya; species Torreya grandis. Next base: position 832,295 of record JARHVA010006025.1, read on the forward strand.
AAGTTAAAAATTAAAAAGTATCCATGAAAAAACTATAACAATATGTCAAAAAAATATGAGAAACTCAGTCAAACCAACACAATATCAAATAACAACATAGTCAGAATCACTGCCAAAGATAAGATCAATGATAAAATATCTTTAATTATATAATATTTTGTGTATTCCATCTATTTAATAGGTAATTCAACTAAGTTGTTGTCTCCACAATAATCATCAATCTCAAGTTTGAAATTTTTAATTACATGTGTTACCATAGGGCTTCCAACATGTTTCTTACTAGAAGAAATGGGTTTGTCAGTTACATGTGAAGTGGGTCTAGTAATCATATCCAAAGAAAAATTTGGATTATCAAGGTTTGGGATAAACATAAGAAATAAATAAACATGAATAAATACAAGAGGATTTTTAGGTATTAACACTATAAAAATATGCATACCTTGAAAATATTCATTTGGATTACCTCACAAAGAAGGATGAGATGTCCAAGAGGAACACCTTAGACCTATATGAGAGACATTACCATAGAAGATAATAAAGGAATATAGGATATTATTCAATAATTTTCAAAAGGTAGGATCAATCACATACAAATGCATGGATACACATGTTCAATAATGAAATGTCTTAGGGAAAGTGTTAGCAACCCTATGATCATGAAAAGGTCTTTCATGATGTATACTCTATGAAGGATTATCATTTCCTTTTCATGCACTATATTTTCTCCACACATTCTTTCCGAAGTTCTAAGAATATGGAGTCCACCTTGAAATTTTTTAATTTTAAAACATCAAGTAATAAGTTAAATGCATAAACTATATGCAATCAAAAATATCTCCAAATTAAAAAATGACTTCACAATACTCAATTATTCATTATCATTCTGTCCATTTATTCCACTAATAAAGATAAGTTTTTAATGATACCAAAATAGGTACATTTCATAATATCAACATAATTCATAAAAACTTAATTGTATAAATACAAGGGCTCTCACAAATCAAATTATTTCCATAAGTAATGAATTAATGATCAAATAACTATTGAATTATCTCAACTAAATGCAATCATTTCTATAGACGTAAATTATGTCAATGTTTATACTTAAGGTATGCAAGAATACAATAGTGTCAATTTATTTCAATAATTAATTAAAAATGACCACGACACTTTGAAGTAAACACTAAAAAAAAAAAAAAAAAAACATCTTCTTACAAGCTGACAATGTTGAGAAATGTAAATACAAGTAGTAAGAAAAATTTCATGACCAAGTTTACCAAAATTTTCATGTAAAATCCATGTAGATAAATAGTTGAGAAAAAAATATCAAAACTTAAGAACCTTGCATATATCTTTCCACACTATAAACAATACCAAAACAACCTGAACTATCATTTATTTGTCTCAATCAAGAAAAAAAATCATGTATCATGAAAATCATGTTCATAGTTTGCTATATTGATTCAACTCAAAATACCAAATGCAACAAATTGCCATGTTTGAAACTCAAACCATTTTTTTATCCCAAGTAAACTTGGAACATAACTTAAATTCATTTACAAACTAAAATAATTGGGTTTTTGGTAAATGAAAACATATAAATTTCCCATTTATTTATAAAATCTCGTGCAATATGGTTTAAAAAAAACTTGAAGCCTAAAAAACCCTTCAATGACTAGTTGAAATGAGTGAACATAGAACTCGATATTATGTGCATACATATATTTATAAGTTTTGAAAGGAAAATATGCATGCATGCATAAAATTATTCAATAGTAATGAATTTATGGTATGAAAAATACAAAATAGAGAAAAAACTCATATTTTGAATGAAATCTAGTTCCCAATACTGTGGTATTGACCACAAACTTCAAAACCATGACTAAAAACAAGATACATAGCAACTGCATATCCTTATATTTTGGAATAGCTTTTTAAGAAAACCAAATTAAAAAATAAATTCATAAATGTAAATTAAATATAAATGGCATGTCTATTTCATTTACAAATCAACCACAATAATACATGTGTGAAAAAAATTTATCTACAAATCAGCTTATTTTTATGGAAAGTACTTATTTAATATATGCACATGGATAGTTTCATCAACTTCAACCATTGAAACTTAAATATAATAAAAATATGTTTTCATGCATTAAACCAATATTGAACCATGACCTCTACTTATTGATAATGTATTCAAAGACAACAAATAATAAATGAGAAAATGGTTTGGATACCTACCAACACTATGTATAAAAAACAAGATGCATGTAAGTTAAGAATATCCTTGTTCTACTCAAAATATGAACTTCAATAGTTTCCATTTCACAACTAGATTGATAGAATGAAGCTCAAATGAGAAGAACCAATCATTTTATTGTGAAACATTTACTAAAGAACAACCAATAATGTGGTTAGTTGTTGTTCCTACTAGGCTAGTAGATGGTGGATTCAACTAAAAACTTTCCTACCATAAAAAATTCTAAATCCACCACTAAATGGTTGGAGGTACATTTAGAACTGTACCAAATGACTTACTAACTTTTATACCAATTAAACCACTGAGATCTTAAAATGAGGCATGGACACCACATATAAGATGAATATTAACATATACAGTAATAAAATCCACACCAAATTAACATTTAATTTAAATAAATCCAAAAAATATATCTCAAAACATCCAAATACATATGTAATATGCTATGTGCTTCAAGATATTGAAATATCTTGGTATTTTAATATGCCACATTTACTTCATTCTAATTTAGAATGATCACCACCATTCTTGTTATAAATACATGTTAAGCCACATTAAAATATTTCAAATTCTAATAGTGAAATTACCACTTTATCAAATTCATATGATGCCAAACATTAAACCATAACCTTATATCTATGTGCTTAATGGTACCAAAATAAACAATGGTAATGCTTCAAGTTATGATTTACCAAGACATGCAACAATGTTATCTTATATCTAGTGAATCAAAACTATTCAAATCTTTTTTGAATTCACTATCAATGAGAAATATCATAGAATAATAAAATTGAGAATATATATGAAATAAAATTATGTTTGTATCATTTTCAACAAATCCAAACACACAATATTTGAGTCGTAAAGTTGTAAAATTAAGTGAAAAATTATAAATGATGCAAATATATCTTGAAAACAAGAAACTATTGTCATAGGTAATCATGTCAGAAAACAAGATATATCAACATTATTAAAATTGAGAATCATGATTTGCATCTATATACTAATCAGAATTTATATGATAAATATCAAACACCATTATGATTTTTAAATACGTAAAATGTCTTCTCAACAATTTGATGTGTTTATGCTATATATAGCTCCTTTAATAATTTTAGGAATATTCAAAATAATCAACACATAAAAATATCATATTTAATCATATGCACAAAAAATAATATCTAAATGAATGAAAACAAGTTGGCCCCAACCAATAATTTTAAATGCCATGGATTAATCCATCATATGCAAAAATAAGATGATTCTAAGTTTTAAAAAAATTAGGGGGTATTAAAATTAGCTATAACAGGAGGTTCATTATGATTTAATATATTATCAATTTTTAAATTCATATGGCATTCTATTCAAATATAATAAATAACACTATTTTTTTCATGACTAGAATCAACATGCTCACATATTTTAGCATTCAAAATAAAACTATGATCATTATGATTGGTAATAAAATTTTCACTAAGCACACTATCATTCAATTTATCAAATAACATAAAATCACTATCAATGTGATGAGATAAATAATACTAGGTTTAGTATACACATTTTTCTCTTCACTATATGCATATTCTTCATCATCATCATCATGATCATAATATTTTTCACTTGTAGAATCAACATTTGAAGTAACCACACTCTCATGTTCACTAAAAGAGGGTGTAAGTGATGTATTTATATTTTTAATTCAAATCATATTTTCATCACATGAAAGAGGAATGGAATTCTTACTTTATTTATCAATATTTGAATTGGAAACATTCTTATTTTGATAAGGGGAGAAATAAGGGAAAATAATTACATTTTATACCTTGTTTAGAATGTTATCATATTTGAAAGGAATATTAGTTTCATTATGAACATTTTAAATAACAACATTTTCAATATCACAAGGAGAAAGGATAGGATACGTGTATAAATATATTATTTTATAAATTTATCAACTATTGATGCTTTCTCTCTTGATAAACTCATCGAGTCTCAATCTCTCTAAGTGCATGTCTTAAAGGGTTCATCAGGAAAGAGATGGGCACAACATTAGTGATTCAAAATATTGATTTCACTTATAGAACCACTTACAACCAATAGAAACTTATCCTATACACTTACCTAATCTTTGACACATATCTTACACATTCCTCCAAGTAATTCACCACCTTAAATAACCCCTATCCAAGCCAAAAACTCTTTTTGACATATACTAAACATAGTCAGCCTGGGCTAACTTTGTACTTAAAATATATTAACATGTTAGGGGTCTAGGTTAGCTTCCACTAACCCAATCTAGGACCTAACTTACTTTTATTAATTAACGATTTAAGGTCAATTGGGTAGACTCTATCAACTAAATGTTTGAAATGGTTTAGGTTTAGATCCAACTATATATACACATAATTTCCACCATCTATTAGAAAGAGAAAAAGAAGAACATCATTATTTTCACATCTTCATATCCACCATTCTACTTGATGAACATTATTTAGGGTTTCAATACTACACGTAGAGATATGAATCTTGTCTTGTGGAGAAGTATTTTAGATGTATAAGAGAAGTCATGTAGCCTAGAGCTGACCTATCTTTGTTACCCTTACATACAAAAATAACCTCTTATGAAGTACCTTGGGCAAGGGAGATATTGAGGCTCGGTGGGTTCATCTTCAAAGGTAAATATCATAATTCTTAATCCTCCTTATTAAACTAGATAGATTTGTATTTTTTAGCCTATATGCTTCTCTCTTATATTCATTGGGATTTACTCTACATTGGATTAAGTATAAATCTTTTATGCATGTTTATTTTTATGTTTATTAAACCCTTTTTGTGCCACAAGATTTGGTGAGCACTAGGTTAGATTTTAATTTACTTTGTCATTTACTTTGTGAATAATAAAAACATAGGATGTATCTAGGGTTATCACATGGTATTTCTTGACTATAGATTTTGTAACCCTCTCTATTGATATTATTATGGTAAGGGAACCTTTGGTTAGGCTTAGTGGATACATCTTGGTCATGACCCTGATTATTTAAATCTATATACAAGTAGAAGTGTAACTATGATTTATATTATCTATACTAGGATTGATTTGTAGAATAGCTTCACTTTCCCTTGTATATATTCTAATGATCCTGATGTGAATATAACCCTTATAGGTTTTCTTTCATGTATTCTTTTATTACCATTTATTATTATTTTTTGTTTTTATACTATTGTATCAAACCTATCAATAAATTCTAACATTCTGTGTGTAGGTTTAAAACACTGTCACTCAATTTGACTATATTTATCTGTGTATGTCTTCTCAAAAAATAGGTAACTAGATTTATCATCTCAACTCATTTCTATTTTTCAACTAAAGGTTTACAAACTCAGTCAAACTAGTCAACTATGTTAGTAGGTCATTTTCACCATAAAATTTTTGTAGACTTCATTGACCCAGTTGAATCTCTTAGAATAATATAAAAATAAGAATTTGAGTAACACAACATAAAAATAACAAATCGAAAATATTCAAAAATGATCAAGCTCATTTTTACCTTCCTTGTCATTTCTATTTTTCATTTACAGTCCTATTTTTCATAGTTTACAGTCTATAAAATTGTAACCCTACAACAAATTGGGTCGACTAGATCATCATAGTTTTTTATCTTGATTTATCTCTATAAGACTTAATTAAACTATTCAACTATTTTATTGTATATCTTACTTCAGTAGATAATAACAAACCTATCGATTATGTTCAATAATTATTACATATAGTGTCACTTGAACCAACTCTATACTCTTCATAAATAAAGGAATTAACCTATCTTACTATTAATCAATTCACTTTTCATTTTTGTTACTTCCTTGTTAAGAGTAGCTATAGACACTTAAAATCAGACACTTTGTGTTTATTTTAACCTTCTTTGCTTTAAATACTTAATCATCGCTAATCCTCTATAATCATCCTTAATTTTCCCTAATCATTATTCATCATCAATATTCACTATTTACTACTTTATTATCCCTAAGTTAATCCAAAGTTAGTTAACTAATATTTCTCTAATTAAAAATTACATGGTTTTTAGAAATTCATAATTTTCATAAATCTAAAAAATAAAAATTATCCTCACATGCCCAAAGGCTCCCACCTATCACCCACCATTCTAATTTAATAATCCACCTTTTATTCCCATTATCTTCCATGATCTAACTTAATAATCCACCTTTATTCCCATTCTCTTCCATGGTCTAATTTAATAACCAACATTTATTCCCATTATCTTTCTAGATTTGATTTTCTCTAATTTAATAATCCACCTTACATCCACTTACTAATTTTATATCATATATTTCTTCTAAATGAAATTTATATTCATTTGTGAGTCTCTCATGTTATCCACTCCAATTTTTAATTAAAGATTCCCATTATGAAATAAAAATTACCTTTTATTACCATCCATTGATCTTCATCTCAAGATGGACGGTTCACATCCATTTCCAAATTCTATAAATTAGAGGTTCTTCCTCTAATTTAGTCAAACTTCCACATCACAGGTTTATTATGTTGAAATTATAAGAGATTGTATACCATTATGCTATCCTTTTTTCCCTTATGTTGGAAGAGTGAACAACCACATTTTTTAGAGCAAATCAAATCCAAATCATAATAGAGGAAGCTTTATTTTATGCTAAGGTATAATTTATTTTTGTTTCTTTCATTTATATCTCTTTCATAGGTTAATTTAGTTTGGAATAAACTTTCATTTGATTTACTATCTTATTTATTTTTCTATATTTTCTTAATACATTTTGGCACATTTAGTGGGACTTTCCCTCTTCTTTATTTTATCTTGTATTTTTCATAGTTACATTAGAATTAGTTTTCAATAATTATTTTTTGTTTTCTCTTTTTTAGTTTAGAGTTAAATATTTATTTTTAATTATTATGTTTGTAATTATAGGATTGTGTATGTTATCCCCTTGGCATCACATTGGTGATGATACTCAAGAATAAAAAATAGTTTAATAATTTTTTGTGTTATACAAGTGGTGTTTGTGTATGCTCTTTCTTTGATGTCACATTGGTGATGATACTTATAAATCATAAACAAAAACTTACTTTTGGTTATACAAGTATTGTTTTCTCTTATTTTTATGGTTTTTTCTAACTTTGTTGCAAGTTTTCTTTAAGAAAAAAACTCTCTAATAAATTATTTACAAAATTCTAGTCAAAGAAACTTCATAAAAGGACTAAAAAAAATATTTATTTTCTTTTTCTAATAACACTATAGATTCATTTTTTTAAGTTTTAGTAATTATATCACATTTGGTTTGGAGATAATTATTTATATTTAAGAATTTTTGTTTGTAATTGTAGAATTGTATATTCTCTTCCCTTGGCATCACATTGGTGATGATACTTGAGAATCAAAAATAATTCTATACTTATATGTATGGTGCTTACATATGTTCATTTTTAGTTTAGAGTTAATTATTTTTTTTAAGTATTTTGTCTATAATTATAGAATTGTGTATGCTCTTCCCTTGATATCACATTGGTGATGATACTTGGGAATCAAAAATAATTTCATAATTTTTTATGTTACCCAAGTGGTGTTTGCATATGCTCTTTCCTTGGCATCACATTGGTGACGACACTTGAAAATTAGAAATAAAAACTTACTCTTTATTTATTTTTCTAAGGGCTCTATTGACCATGGATTTTATTAGCACATGGTAGGCCAAACCCCATATACCAGTAGGGTATATAAATTAATATCTAACTATTTCAATTGCTTAAGTAGTTATGTGTTTTAAGCACACCATGATGTGAGGGGATTTCATGTTCCAATACTTAGGGTTTTAAAAATTACCTCAAAATATAATATCATTGATTTTCAACACAATAAAACCCCTATGGCTATGTTGGCACTTTGATATAAGATCTAATAATGTTCATCTACTTTATATATTTATTATATGGTTTTAGACCTTAATGTACTGCAAGGTATCTCAAAAGAATCCCCTTAGATAATATTATTTAAACTTTGAACCTAAGGAAGCCTCTTTTTTAATTTGAAATTGGTGTATCAGTTAGTAGTTAGCACTGAGAAGTTACCTTCCACACGCCCTCAAAACTAGACTCAGTGGACCTTGGAAATGGTGAGATCCTCCATGGTTAGATACTTGAAATATTAGGCCAAAACTGAAAGCACGTATGAGTAAGTAACATCATAAGGCCCAAACATTATTCACGACCCTTATCCTAGTTTTTCACCTTTTATGTGTGATTGCTTGATTGTTTAAAGTAGAAAATTGTTTATTTGTTTCCTTGTGCTCTATCATGTGTTAAATAAATATTGAATGACAAATAAATTTCTTTTGAGTCAGTAAAAAAAATCTACCAATAACCTTACTCTCAAACTCAAAAGCATTTAGTTGTCAATAAGATTTTTATATGCTTTAGTCTTTTTTTATAGTTTAGTGTCAAGTCATTTTTATTAATCTTTTTTTAAGTCAAAGTCTTTCTTGTAAACAATATCACCTGTCACTAGACAAATGGATTTTGGAGATATCCTTTGATCAATCCAATCACAAACCCAAATCTAAATAATCCTAGTCTTAACCTAGTGTTAAATCTAATCAATTTTGACTCAAATATATTTTTGAATCAACATCAAATCAATCATCTAATAAATCTAGATCCAAGTTTTTATGTTAATTCAACCTCACCCATCAATCAATCATATCCAAATATCTACAAATTGAAACTAAAATTGAATAGTTATTCAATTTTACCAATCAATCATCCAATAAATCCAAATACAAGTTTAAATTTGCATTCAACCTCACCCATTAATTAGTCAAATCCAAATTTGAGTACATATTCAAGCTTACTCATCTACCAGTTGAATCCAAATTTGAATGCTTATTCAATTTTACCCATTAATCAATCATATCCAAACATCAACCAATAAAATCAAATCATGGCTAATTATTTAGGTTTTCCAACCAACCAATTTAATCTAAACCATAACTAATCCATTTCTATCTTCAATGCTTATTCATGTTCACTCATAAAACAATGCCAACATTTTAATTCAGGGATAAAACCAAATCAATTTACAAGTTATACTAATAAAAATTCTCTAAATTATACTTCTAATTTCAACACAAATCCAATAAACCCATCCTTCCAAGATCAAGTTACTCCATCAACACAATTTTTTACTAGTCAAGAGTTAGTTGATGTAGAATATATCAGAATTAACCTACATCTATTTATATTTGAAAATCCCACTTCATGTGTATGTCAAGATGTCTCTCCTAAACCAAATCAAACCATCTCATTTCTAATTCAAAGTTATAAACTTTCATCTATAAGTACACCAAACAAGCATTTTTGATCAAATACATGTTGACCATTTTGTGAATCCTACATGCCAAAAAGGGCACCCCCCCTTTTTTTTTGCTTAAAAACCTTATTCTTCATGACCTTTTACTCTAAGATTAGGTCGTAACCTTTTTAAAATCAAGGAAAAATTGATTTTGTGTAGTTTTAGGTGTTTTCTCATCAAGCATTGGTATTTTCCATCACTCACAGAGTAAATAGGGTTCTTAGAATAGCATTACTTGTAAACTTTACAAGTAATAAGTAGGAACATTTGACAAACACAAAAGGGTCTATTGTAATGTAATTTGGGTTTTGAAAAGTACTTTAGTTACCAATTTTCATGAGTAAATGTAGTTCAAAATCCTAATAAGGGTCAGAGCAGTTCAATTTAGGTTTGTGGGATTACTTGGCTTATGATATTTCATGATTTGAAGTCATTCACAAACCCAAAAGGGTAAATAAGAAGCAATCAAGTTTTTTGAGACATCTTTACTTCAATATTTTTGAGTAAGTCCTTTAGAAGAGCTCAAATTGGTCTTAGACACTTCTTAAGGTGAGTGTTATTTCATAGAGGGCACCTGGGCATTTTGTATGGTCATTTACAATTTCCCCAAAGGGTATGTGCTCTTGTGGGGGCACTTCAAAGATGAAATAGACCTTTACAAAACTTTTGGAGGGTATGTTTGAAGGTAGAATGAACCTTACATAGGCCTTTCCATCGGCATGAGGACCAATACAAAAGTTCTAAAGGGAAACTAGAGGCTCAAAGTGCCCTTGTAAAGGGTAGTTGGTTGAAGCAAAGGAGTAAAGACAATAAGCCTAAAGGGAACTTGCCCTTTGGGGAAAGTGACAAGCAGAAGGAGTTTTCCTTTAGACAAAATGTCTAAATGAATTCCTTAAATTTTTTTATCTAAAGTAAAATCGAAGAAGGTGAGCTAATGTCAAATTCATTCAGATAAAATGTCTGATGGAATTCCTTTGGACATTTTGTTTGAAGAAATTCAATGGTCACAAAAAGCCTAAAGGCTGATAATACAAAGGAATAAAGCCAAGGAGAATTCCTTTAAATAAAATGTTTGAAGGACATGTAAAAATAAAGCCTACTCATATAAAAGACTCACAAAGAGCAAGAAAATAAAAGGCCACAACAAAGGAGAAGTCAAAGGAAAGAGATAAAATAAGGAACAATTCTAGCTATTGACAAAGACAAAGGATAGAATTAATGACCACTCAGACCAAGACAAGTGGCATAGACAACTCAGTAGAAGGAGTTAATACATATAGGTAGAATATATCTAATAAAAACTAATAAAATAGATTGGTTTTTAAACTATAGAAGAGAGTATCCCATGTTTTCATGTTTCACCATCAATGCACAACCAATTCCACCTAGCATTGAAGAGAGCATGGTCCAGCCACAATAACTTGGGAATGGATTTGTTATTTACTAGGAGTATCCTATGATTTTATAGCTATAGGATAGTAAGGGAGGTGACTTGGACATCTACAATATGGCTCTCCCATATGTAGTTTGAAGAATATGGTAGCAACATGGTCTCTTATCTTAGAAGTGTTTGACTCTATCATGGTTCTCCTTTCCTTTTTTTGTCAGCATCTTGCTCTATATATTTGTGACTTCTCTTTTGAGAAGGGATCTCTCAGCTTTTATGGTGAAGCCCTGAAGGAATTTATCTTGAATCAAAAAGAGAATTTTACCTCCATTTGAGATTTCACTTTTGCATATGTCTATGGTTTTATCTTGCTTTAAGTCGTTTTCTTTTCATTCTTTCATAATTTTATTCTAACATATCTAGTGCATAGTGAGTTTATTCTCTTGTAGGTCATAGGAAGTGTCTGAATAAGTATAGGCAAGTGAATAGGATATACAATAGTGTGTCTCAAAACACCTCTGGTAGTTCTTCCTCCCTATATCTCCATTGGACCCCCTATTGAAATACTGATGCAAGGAAGTTTTTCTCACTTGAATTAAGTGTATGCTTGTTGTTCATGGTTTAAAGTGTATGCCAAAGTTGAAGAGACCAATTATTTTGGTGCATCACCTCTTAGCTTAGGTCCCATTTTTAGTATTATCTATCCCTTTTCATCCCCCCCATAATTATAAGTAGGAGATCTAGGCCTTAAGGTGCATTAAGGGAAGCTAGCCCCTAATCTAGAGATTCATCCCTCACATTTATAACCCACAACAAGAGGGATGTCTCCATTGTGTCATTTGGATGAAAAGAGTTAAGCCTCCCTTAAAAGGGTGTAATCCACTACATCAATAGTTTTTGGCACACCTAGTGGGACAATTTTTGTGTCGTGGAAGTTTCAAGATTGGTGCTGGTCTTGATATTATTAAAAAATCCAAAAGGAGCTATATTCAGCACTTGGGGACTCCACTGAGAAACCAAATATCTGGTTAATAACCAGCCTAGCATACCATGATAAAGGTTACTACAAGATCTTCTTCTAGGGGTGTCCTTTTTGAATTTGTTGAGTTACTTTTAAACTCAACAAAAAGGTTGAGGTTTGCAAATACCCACCCTTACTTATCAATCCATTTTCCTAATCCAGTTATAAAATATACCTATTCAAGGAGACCCATGTTGAATCCTTTAAAAACCATGGAAGCCCTTAGGGCTTTCCCTTTTGTGGCCTTAAATGGTCAAAGTCCCTTGAACCTTTAGCAGTATGACCCAATTCTAGGGATAACTCTCAAAAGTGTTCCTCCCTTTAGTGTAAAGAGACCAATCACTACTATCTATCATATTAGAAACATAGGAAACCTTTGCAACATCCATAATATCATTAAAAAAAATGTAGACATTAGATTTATAGCCTTGTCCTTCCAAGGGAATGTTCTAGACTAGTATGGAATGAGTTAGGGACCCTCTTGACCAATAGGTCTAGGGGAAAAAGTGACCATTTATCTCTATCTGAGTAGTTAACCACTATGAAGAGAGCCCCTCATGAGTTTATGCAAGATTTTAACACTAGGTTCCAGAAGACTTGGGATAGGATCCCAATGCATATGAGGCCAATCCTAATCTAATATTTCCTTTACTACTTGAAGGCCCTAAATAGTGACATTGTTGTCATGATATAATCCATGGGTGGAAAGACTCTTCCCACTACTTATCAGATAGTTATTGCTACTAAAATTTGCCTTGTTCAAGTAGGAAAGATAGCTCCTATACCTCCTATGTCACTCTTTCTTGATTTATAGCCCTTAGTCCAGCCTGATTTGCTCACTCTAGCTCTTCTACCTAATCAAGAGAAGCTAATTGCTACCCCTAAAAATGGCATTCATAAAGTTAATATCTTACTATAGAGTGTTACCAATGAGTTAGTTTCCCTCAAGAGACAACAAGATTAGAGTTATAGGCTAAATCAAGGCTACTAGCAGTTTGGGCAAGCAAATAGTCTTCCCTTATAGAATTATAATCAAGAGAAAGGTCAAATTACATATGTCAAGCCTTATCAAAGATACATTCTAAATCCCCCTTCATCTTTCAAGGCTCTTCTCCCCACTAAAAATAATTTGGTGTAGGAGTAGTCCAACTATCCACCCTTGGATTATGTTCAAGAATAGGTTGCTTATGCCAGTGGGCTACCAAATCAAAGCATGGCTAGACAAGGTGATTAGGTAGCCTAATTCTCAAATTTTGAGATGTTAACACAACTTGGGATAGACAATAGGTAGGCTCAAATCTTATTCCACTCTTATGAATCACTTAGAAGGAGAGTTCTATGTAGTCAACTATGTGGGGAGCACAAGTAATCAGAATGTTGGTGTTGCATCCAACACCAGGTCTAAAATGAGAGCCATTGATGAAGATCAATCATCCATTCAAGCACATACCATGTTTCCTTCACCCAATTAAGTAATAAGTGTACCTAAAGTAGTCCCAAGACCACAAGTAAATCAAAAGTTTCCCAATTTCAGGCTAATGGTTGTAGCTTTAGCTCCTCAGGTTGTACCATAGGTTACGAATGTTCCCATGGAGAAATATAAAGGGGACAATCCTTCAATCAATATAGTGAACCAAATGAAGAAGCTGAACATAAACATCTCATTGTGGGATTCTTTAGCATTACTAGGACAAAAAGATATACTCCAAAAGGAATTGTATGGGTTGGGTGAGCAAGTTATCCCAACAAGAAATGATAATGTGTTGGTAGTAAATGGGGCTCCTCCCATAGCTGGTCAAGCAAATAAAGATGAGAGGGTCCCTCCCTTCTATTTTTCCATAATTATTGGTGATTTATTGGTCCATAATTACATCATTGATAGTGGAGCAAGCACCTCTATTATGCCTAAATGCGTAACTAATAAGCTAGGACTCAAGTATGAGTAAATGACCAAAGGAGTTCTACAGTTGGATGGATCACCAACTAAGACCTTGGGAGTGGTAAGAGTCTTGAATCTAACTCTCCATGCATGTCCAACCTTCTCAATTCCCCATGATGTGGTAGTGGTATTTGTTCCTCCTTAATTCACTCTTTTCTTATCAAGGGATTTCACATCCAAGATAGGTGGATACTTGAAATCCAACTAGTCTTACATGGTTTTCAGGATAAAGTATGGAACTAAAGTGAAAATTTAGTTAGATCCCATCCGCAAGGATCACCTAGAGCCATACTCACCCAAAGTGGTAAATGTGAACTACATAATCATTAATGAAGAAGAACTCTAGGTGGATCAATCTCCATCACCTTCCCTTGTTAGAGTTGTTGACCAACTCCTAGATGAATGGAAAAATGATAATTTTAAGCATGATCCTTACAATTTCATCAAAGAATCTAGTCTTGGAATCTACTACATACATGAGAAAGATGTTTTCATACTAAAATTGATGAAGATAGACCAAGATAACTGAGGCTTATGGTAGTTATTATTTTATGGATCTAGAAGCAAGTTGGGAGCTAGTGGTGGGGCAATGTTGGTTTCACCTTCAAAGGATAAATACTTCTCAACTTTTAGGTTTTAGTTCTCTTGTACCTATAATGTAGTAGAGTATGAATCCCTTGTTCATGGCCTAGAATGGGCAAAAAAGAGAGGAATCAAAGAATTGTAGTTGTTTGGAGATAGTGATTTGATTGTGAACCAAGTGAGAGGTCAAGCTTGACCAAGAACTTCTAACTCAAGTATTACAAGCATAGAGTATGGGACCTTTTAGATAAATTTATTACTTTCAACATCACTTCCATTATAAGAGATGAGAATAAGCATGATGATAGACTAGCAATAGTTGGTGCTCGATTTGACATCCCAATGGGGATGAGAAAAAACAAGAATTATCATCATTTAAAGGTGATTGTGAGGCCCTCCATACTACAAAATGCCACCAATTATCAATTATTTGAAAGTGACTAGAAAACAACACTTTCCTTGTAGGAAGAAGCTAAGTTTGCTTCTAAAAATCAGTCTAAGCTATAGTAGCAGTATGATGGGTAGATTATTCAACTAAATACTAACAAGCTTCCCAAAGGTTTGGTAACTCTTGAGAGAATTTTCAATGAAGATGACCAACTCAAGAGAGACAAAATAAGAATGTCAACCAAGAAGGAAAATTATGAAAGGGTAGAGATCTACAAGGATAAACTACTTGCACTTGGGAAGGTGTGTACCAATGAGGAAAAATGTGCTTTCATTATGGTATGCCAAGAATTTGTTGATGTATTCACTTGGGGGTATGGTGATTTTAAAGGCTATGACCTAAGCTTTGACCAACACACCATTGAGCTGGAAGAAGGTGCCAAACCCATGAAGAAAAAACAAAGGCCAATCAATCCAAAGATCGAGCCTATCATGAGGAAGGAGCTCACTAAACTGATCAAGTCTAAGATCATTTTCCCTATCAAACACTATTATTAGCTAGCCAATTTGGTCCTTGTTAGGAATAATAATGGAGAAGTTAGATTGTGTGTGGATTTTAGAGACCCAAATAGAGTCTCACTAAGAGATCACTATCCCCTTCCAAGTATGGAGAAAATTCTTCAGATGGTGATGGGCAGTCAAAGATTTTCTCTCCTAGATAGGTACTCTAGGTAAAATCAAATCACGGTGCAATAATGTGACCAATACAAGATAGCCTTCACCACCAAGTTGGAAACATACACCTAAAGGAAGATTCCATTTGGATTTTTAAATGCTAGAGCTACCTTCTAATGTGTTATGGACATGGATTTCTAAGGTTTGATTAATGACATTATGATATTTTATCTTGATTATGTGACAATCTTCTCCAAGGAGGAAAGTGAACACTTGAAGCACCTGAGGCAAATATTTGAAAGGTGTAGATATTTTGTCATCTCTCTCAACCTAAAGAAATGTGTTTTTTCCATCCACAAATGCAAGCTCTTGAGCTATGTCATTTTGAAGGAAGGCCTATCCATTGATCTAGAGAGGGTGAACACCATCTTAGCATAGTCCTTGCCTAAGTACAAAAACATCCTACAAATTTTCTTTGGTAAGATAAGTTTCATTAGGATATTCATTCTTAACTTTGTTGAGCTTGTCAAGCCACTAACTTCCATGCTAAGGAAGTATGAGACATTCACATGGACAATAAGAACAATAGAAAGTTTTGAAGTCATCAAGCAAGCTTTCACCTAGCTCCTACCCTAGCTAGTCCAAACTTCTCCAGATACTTCAATCTATACACCTTTGTAAATGAAGAGCTAATCTCTACTATGCTCACTGAAGAAAATGGTGAGAATCTAGAACAACCTCTTGATTTTTTCAGAAAAGGTTTAGAAGCTTATGAGGTTAGATACACATATGTTGAGAAGTATGTACTTGTAGTCATATGAAGTCTAGAAAATTTTAGACATATGTTGGCTAGCATCAAAGTTCACATCATGGTGTCATCTCCTAGTGTAAAATACTTCTTGCTAAAAGTAATGGAGTATGACATAGAAATCAAGGGTAGGTTTGATCACCAAAGTAATGGAGTATGACATAGAAATCAAGACCACCAAGATAGAAAGAAGAAGAGGAATATGTGAACACCTTTATATAGACTTTAAAGATCCAAAAGAGGATATTTTGGTACTCCATGATGAATTTACAATAGTTATACCTACAGTCATGAAGAGTTAGGCATAAGACATGGTTCATTTCCTTCAAATTGGTGAGTGTCCATAAGGTCTTGATATGACCAAGAGGAGGTATTTTAGACTATAATATATTCATTATGTCATAGTTGATGGAGTGATATTTAAAAAATAATTTTTAGGGGTGATCTTGAGATACATTGATTTAGACCAAGTTAACAAGGTACTATCTGAGTTCCATGATGGACCAACTAGTGACCACTTTTCTCCCATGGCCCCAACTATAAGGATTATGAGGGATGGTTAATTTTGGCCTAGTTTATTTAAAGACACTCATGTTTTGGTGAGGAAATGTCAAAAATGAGCCTTCTTTGATGACAAATAATGGCTGGTTGTCATGCCTCTTCATCCTATTTAGGTGGCATAGCCATTCATGTAATGGGTGTTAGACTTCATAGGGATGATCAATCCTCCTTCTAGTGCTAGCCAAAAGTGGATTTTGACTACCATGTATTATTTCATAAGGTGGGTAGAGGCCATATATTTGAAAGAGGCCAATGAGAGTGTATTCCTAGACTTTTATGAATGCATAATGATAAGATTTGGGGTCCCAGCCACAATCATTTTAGACAATGCATTAGCTTTATTGGGAACAAATACAAGTGAGTGGGCATTGAATTATGACATCTATCTCAGTACCTATTCCAACTACTATCCATAATGAAATGGGTTGGATAAGTCCAAAAAATTGAATTTGATTAGGATCATAAAGAGGATAATGGAGGAAAATCAAAGGACTTGACATGCCAAGTTGAAGATATCACTTTGGGTAGATAAGATCACTCCAAAGAGAGTAATTGAGACTTCACCATACACACTTATGTATGGAACGAAAGCTAGACTTCCTATCTCACTTGAGTTACTAGCCTTGGATCTTGCCCATCAGCTATAATTGATGGAGAGTAATATCCTAGAATTTTCATATTATGAGCTAATGAAGCTTCAAGAAGTGAGAGACCAAGCTATGGATGCCATGACTAGCCACCAAAAGAAAACCAAGAAGCATTTTGACAAAATTTCTATGCCAAGGATCTTCTTAAAAGGTGACATTGTCTTGAAGTGGGAGGAGGACCAAGCCAAGCTTGGAAGGCACACAAAGTTTGATTCTTTGTGGAGTGGTCCATATGTCATCACCCAATGTAAGAAACACAATGTTTTCTAGATTTCCATGTTGGATGGTGAAGAGCTACATATCCCAGTC
The DNA here is from genome assembly GCA_037957365.1 of Torreya grandis. Lineage (NCBI taxonomy): Eukaryota > Viridiplantae > Streptophyta > Pinopsida > Cupressales > Taxaceae > Torreya > Torreya grandis. The sequence continues at coordinate 850,268 of JARHVA010006025.1, forward strand.
AATGGGATATACCTTAAGCATTTTTACTAAGTTTCTTTTATCATGTACACAATTTTCCTTGTTTTTCCTCATTTTCCCTAAGTGTTGTTGCATAAGTTTGTTTATTTTTATCTTGTTGTGTGTGTTTTTCATTGATGTTTGAGGTAAATATTTTTTGGTTCATAATTCCTTATAAGGCTATTTCCAACTTTTCAAGCTGCATCCTGACTCCATGCCCAATGGACACTTAGGCCACCAATCTTCTCAAGCATAGCAGGCATACTTCCCCTATGATTATACTAATTTGTTGACCATTTTGTGAATATTTCATACCAAAATAGGCACCCCCCCCCCCCCTATTTTTTTAATTTGAAACCTTGTTCTTCATCACCTTTTGCTCTAAAACTAGGTCTTAGCCCTTTAAAAATCAAGGAAAAATTACTTTGTTGTAGGTGTTATCTCATCAAGCATTAGTATTTTTCAACACTCATAGAGAAAATCGGGTTCTCAAAATAGCATTACTTATAAACTTTAAAAGTAATAAGTAAGAGAACTTGACAAACCTAAAAGGGTCTATGGCCAATTCTAGTGCAAGTTAAGTTTTACAAAGTACTTTACTTGCCAATTTTCATGAGTAAAAGAGGTTTAAAAACTTGATAAGGGTTAGAGAAGTTAAATTCAGGTTTGTAGGATTACTTGAATTATGGTATTTCATGAGTTGGAGTCATTCACAAACCCAAAAGGGTAAAGAAGAAGCAATCAAGTTTTTTGAGACATCTTTACTTCATGCTTTTTGAGTAATTCCTTTAAAAGAGCCTGAATTGGTATTAAACACTTCTTAAGGCAAGTGTTTTTCTACAGAGGGCACCTAGGCATTCTGTAGGGTCATTTACGATTTCCCTGAAAGGTATGTGCCCTTATGAGGGGCACCTCAAAGATGAAATGGACATTTAAAAAACTTTTGAAGGGTATGTTTGAAGGTAGAATGAACCTTGTGGAAGGATTTTCGTTGGCGTGAGGACTACTACAAAAGTTTTGAAAGGAAACTAAAGGCTCAGAATGCCCTTGTGGAGGGTAGATGGTTGAAGCAAAGGGACAAAGATAAGAAGACCGAAGGTCACTTTCTCTTTGGGAAAAGTGACAAGTGGAAAGAGTTTTTCTTTGGACAAAATGTTTGAAGGAAAACTAAATAAGGTGAGTCAAGGTCGAATTCCTTTGAAAAAAATGTCTGAATAAATTCCTTTAGACATATTCTCTAAAGAAATTCAATGGTCATAAAAATCCTAAAGGTAAAAAATGCAAAGGAATAAATCCAAGGAGAATTCCTTCAGACAAAATGTCTGAAGGACATGTCAAAGAAAATCCCACCTATAGAAAATACCTATAAAGATCAAGCAAAGAAAAGGCCAAGGCAAAGGAGAAGTCAAAGGAAAGAGATAAAACATGGGTAAAGACAAAGTGGAAAAGATAAAACAAGGAAATATTAGCTACTGACAAAGACAAAGGATAGAATCAATGACCACTCAAACTAAGACAAGTGACATAGACAACTTAGCATAAGGAGTTAATACATTTAGGTAGAATATATATACCAAAAACCAATAAAATAGATTAGTTTTTGAACTATAGAGGAGAGCAGCTCATGTTTTCATGATTTACCATTAATTCATATCTAGTTGCTCCCAACATTTAAGAGATCATGGTCCAACCATAAAACTTGGGGATGGATTTGTTAGTTACTAAGATTATCCCATGATTTTGCAAGCCTAAGATAGCAAGGGTGGTGACTTGGACATCTACAACATAGCTCTCCCATATTTAGTTTGAATAATATAGTAGCAGCATGGTCCATTTTCTCAGAAGTGTTTAAGTTCAACATTGGTCTCCTTTCCTTGTTATGTCAGCATCTTGCTCTATACATTTGTAACTTCTCATTTGAGAAGGGATCTCTCAGCTTGTATGGTGAATCCCTGAAGTAATTTAAATGTAATCAAAAAGATCATTTTACCTCCATTTAAGCTTGAAATTTTATATATGTCTACGGTTTTGTCATGTGTCAAGTCATTTTATTTTCATGCTTTCATAAGTTTATTCTAGCATATCTAGTGCATAGTGATTTTATTCTCTTGCAAGTCACAGGAAGTGTCTGAAGAAGTATAGGCAAGTGAATATTTTATGCAATAGTGTGTCTCAAAATACCTCTGGTAGTTCTTCCTCATATCTCCATAGGACCCCTTATTGAAATACTGATGCAAAGAAGTTTTTCTCACCTGAATGAAGTGTATGTTTGTTTTCCATGGTTCAAAGTGTATGCCAAAGTCGAGTAGACCAATTTTTTTGGTGTATTAACTCTTAGCTTAGGTCCCATTTTCAGTATTTTATATCACTTTTCATTCCCCCCATAATTAGTAGTAGGAGATCTAGGGCCTCAAGGTGCATCAAGGGGAGCTAGCCCCTAATCTAGAGATTCATCCCTCATGTTTGCAACCCACGGCAAGAGGGATGTCTCAATTGTGTCACATGGATGAAGAGAGCTGAGCCTCCCTTCAAAGGGTGTAATCCACTACATCAATAATACCCATTTTTTATAAACATCTAATCTTGACTCAAACATCATCTAATCCACCTTTCATCCAATTATAATATGCCTTCAATTTAGTGTCTAAGACTCCACATTTTCAAACATCTCTTAATCAAAAATATAATATTTATAAGAGATCAATAAAAAGGAAATTTATTAAAAAATCACTTAAATAGGCCATCCTTATGGCCACATCCAAGCCAAGATCAAATCTATTTTCAAAATTAGATATACAATTTCTACTAGAATTAATAGAAAATTCAACATTTACATTGGTCTGAATAATAGTTTTATTAGTATACAAGTTTTTAAATGATATTAATAATGTTATAAACAAAGAATAATCCTCATCCAACATCAATACAAATCCTTTCAATAAAATCAAATTAGTTGTTCCATCTCCATAAACACTATTCTTCCTTTTCCTATTAACATTACATTACCTACACATATCAGCTAAAATCCATAAAAATAGACCTTGTTAACCTTATCCCATGGAAATATATCAATTATAACATCTATAAAAATCCATGAAAGCATCCCATTTTAATAAACACTACTTTATCGACCATTACTTGAAGCTTTTAAAATCAATCACAATACACCAATCGATGAACAAATTGGCTCCTTATTGCTTGATGACAATGACATCACAAAAAATAGAAAAATAAAGTCAATTAAAATAGAAATGACATGGAATGATCTCCCAATTATAATCTAAGAAAGAATATTAACTCTCATACTATATATTTATTATGCCAAACTGGTAGAATGACATTATAATGAGTCAGATCATGTTTTTGAGATTAATTTCAAAGCACATCATAGTAAGTTTTAACATTCTATATTTTCCAAACAATTAAGGATTATCAATACAAATATATCCCATTTTGACTTTTGTAGTAGTTGGTGGTTAGTCAATAGTGACTAGGTAAAAGATATTGGTTTTTGTACATATGGAGAGCTCATTAGTCCCTAGTGCTTTATACTCATTAACAATATCACTTGCAGCCCATATAGAGAAAGGCATCCAAATTTTGCAATGATATAATTAACTCTTAGAATTTTTCTAATGTTTAGCTTTACTATTATTAATATTAATGTGGGTCTATATGATAACTATGTTTTCCCAAGAAAAAAATTACAACAGAACTCTACCAAATTAATTTAGATTTAAATTTATTTATTAAATGAGGATTTCCTGATAGAGAACGATACTCAAAATGGTTTTCTAGTAATTTTTTATGGGAATAATAACCTCATCCTATTAAATTAATATTCAAAGTAAATGACAAAATGGAAATTGAGATTGAAGAGGAAATCTAGTTAGAATGACAAAGATTATCTAGAATTAGCATGAGATAAAAACCAATAAATAAATAGTATTATGCATCTCATGAATATTCATTGGACTTAGATACGAATAAATCTAGAAAATATATAAAATCATAAATAAATTAAATTATTTTCTACAAGTATCTTGACACTTGGGAGCAGCCAATTTATAATTGCATTTCACACTACCCTCATTGCATTACATTTTCCATCATTTACATTTTGTCTTGCATAACAAATGTCATGTTTGGTGATTATTTAGTTGTTAATTCACATAACATAAACTGTCAAAATTCAGCTTATCACATCATTTCACTTTTTCATATCACCCTATTATCCTATGGAAAACATTTTAAAAATCAGCATTACCTTGGTTCTTTCCTTCATTCCTATAAGTAGAGTACATCTATTTTCCCTACATCTTATTTTAAGACTTAGACAATACTAGCATATAGCTTTGTGTAAAATCTTGTCCATGATAGAGTCTCCTCTTATAGTTCCCTCTACTAAAAAAACATTAGCATACTAAAAAAATGGTAACTTTACTCACCTTTCTTGGTCTTAGGTGATGAGCCCTTGCATCTTACTAGTTGCACGGGACCAAAATTTGGGGGAAATTTCCTTCTAAATAAAATGAGACCCTTATCTAAATCTTATGAAATATCAAATTAAAATTATAAATCTCTCACCCTTTGATGATATTCAGTGTTGAACCCTCACATCTCACTAGTTGTGTGGGATTAGCATTGGGGAGAGATGCCCTTACTCGCCTACATATAGTCTTTGGTGATGAGTCCATGTGTCTTCCTAGTCACATGAGACAATATGTATGGGGTCACAAAAAAAATGTGTTGCATATTAAATTGAAACGTGTCAAAAAAAAGCTTTTTAAAAAATGGCTTTTCTATATGTCTATGCTAAAAAGGGAAACTCTATCTTATTTACCAATTTTGTCAGGGCTAGTTCTCTCTAGACATAACTAATAAAGTTAGTATTTTTTGATTTTATCAATAAGTAAATTTTTTCCCCTTTGCTCATAAGGATTAGGTTGATTTCTTTTTCCATGACAAATTTTGATTTTTGGCTTTCTTCTTCACAATTTCATACCTATCTTATTGCCCTTTTCATTCCTTTGATATAAATTGAAAGTCATATGTTGTGTAAACAAAATAACTAGGTCACACCTGCAACATAACTTTTAACATTTTCATAAAGTTTCATTCATATCTATCATGTTACATCCATTTGATACATTTTTTGTTCTTGCATGTATAATCTTTTTCCATAGCATTATCTATCATCAATGTTTGGTCCTCTAATGTTGAGTTTATATAATAAGTCTCTATTATAATCCATCTCTATAGAGGGCATGTGACTAAAAAAAATAAAAAATACAAAAAACAAAACAAAACAAAATCAACAAAAAAAAGAAATAAAGAAAAGAAACAAAAAAATTGTTCATCCATGAGTGAAAGATAGTAAGTTGGTGCTTTGGGACAATGTCATGGTGAAAACCAAATTTATCACCCTTTTCAATTAAATTATTCAATTGAGCTAATTTCATATATTTTCAATGAGACATTCTCATATCCATTCTTATGGACCTTGATTCATGGGGCACTTTAAAATGTGTAGCTTATCTTAGGAGATGTCAATCTTGATCCATTCCTTTCATATAGTGTTACTTGGGGGAAAATCAATCCATTATCTCAACCAATCAGAATGTGCAATAATTAGCTTACGTGCATTAATAACATCCATGAGTTCATCTTACCCTTCATCCATCAACTTATTATCTCATCACTTCTTGTATGTGTTGAACTAAACTAGCCTGATGTCCACAAACTGTGTAGGCACTAATTAAATTCTAAGGGTAACACAACCACTAACAACTAATTACCATCCCCATTCTTCATCATTTCTTATCACTAATTTCCATTACTAATAGTGCCATATTGATTAGGGCATCCTACATCAAGGAAAATTTTAATTTTTCTTAGCATACTTATATTTTAAAGCCATTTAATGTTTCTTATTTATTTTCCTCCCATTTTTGGGAGAACTACATTGGCTTGAGGTCTTTTTGGACTATGTAGGAAGCACTCAGTTAATGAAAATAGCTCAGCCACCCCATTTATTTTATTTTATTTTCTCACCTGATTTTTCTTCCAACATTTCTCTACCTATCTCTTCACCGTATCCCTCCCTCCATATTGTCAATCTCTTTTAACCATTTCTCCGGCATGTCAATCCCTTTCAAAACAAGGATTTATAATGGTCCTCGTATGTCTCTTTTATCTCCTATAAATCCACAATCCACTCTACTTTGTTGGTCTCCCCATCACCTTTCATAGCATTTATTGTACATGATTTTTTGCTCACTCCCCCACCCACTTTTTCATATTTTTTTCCCTCTCTCCACTTCTTACCAACCTTTCCCTCTATCTCCTTTGTCTTCTTTCACCATCCTCATCATTTGCCTTTACCCTTGGAAATTTTTCATACCCTCTTCATCACTTTATTTTCCTCACCAATTCCACATCATCCTATTCCCTTATACACTGATGTACATTTTTACATCTTTCTCTTCTTTTCTACCACCTTCATCCTTATCTTCCATTGCTTCTAAGCCATTTTCATTCTAATTCTAAATTTTTGTTTTCAGCTTTCCCATCTTTTGCATCATGCATGTTTTTTTATTCTATTTATTCTAGTCCCCATTTGTGCACATATTATTCTTCTTCTCTTGTGTTTCCCTAATTTTTATACATCCCTCATTTATCCTTATGTGTGCCACCATTTTTTTTATTTGCCATTCTTCCCACCTTTCCCATTTTCCATTCTTATTGTTTGGTTTATTTTCATCCTTTACGTCTTATTTTTCCTCCAAAAATACCTTCTAACTAGGTGTTTATACTTTAAGAAGCCTTCCAAAATGTCCTTTTCTTCTTATCTTTTCTAGCTTTTTATGCTTTGTGTTCCCCTTTTCCTCTTTCCGTATTTGTGAGTGTTTATGCTTTGTATCCTTGCCAACCCCCTTACTTAATCCTTCCTTTTTATTCTTATCATCCCTTATGTTCATCTCTTATTTTCATCTCACTGCCTTTCATTGTTTTTCTCTATTACTTCACTTATTTTTTATTATCATCCATTTTCCATTTTTTATTCCCTATTTCTTCACCACCTCACCACTTTTTAGCTTATAAATATCTTCTAATCACCCATTCAGCTTGTTAATCTATTATAACAAGATGATTGACACCTAACCTATATCTTCACCTTATTTTCCACCCATCATTTTCTTCCACCCATTTTTCTTAACCCCTTTCACATCTTCCATTCCATTCTTATCTGCAACACCACCATCTGATTTACTTCATTGTTCATCTCCTTGCCTATCATCATTTCTCCTATCCATGCTTACTTGGTCACGATACCATCTACTTCTTCACTCTCCTATCATCCTTTTTGTGTCTTTATTCCACTCCTATTTCTTTTGATTCCCATTTATTCCATGTGTTTCCTTGTTTTTCATTTTCATCACCAAATTGTTTTCTCATTGGTCTCTTTTAGACCTCTTTTCACTTCTTTCATTGCCTGCCATATTTATAATCATCTCCTTCCCCTTCATGTTTTATAACCTTCTATCACATTTCTTTTCAATTCCCCAATATGTTGTTTTTTATCACATTACTCACACCCCCATCTTATACCATTTTTTTTCTTCTCATTTATCTATTTGATTTTACTTTTCTCATCCTCATTGGTGACATTAATTATGATTCATGATCCCTTTTTCCTCCTTATCCATGTCTATAATCTTACATCATTATCTATATTCATCTATATATATGACCTCACTATCTTATCACTCCTATTTCATCCATCTCCTTGTTCACCTTCACATCATCTTTTGTTGTCTCTCCCTCATATTCTCCCATTCAAACTCCATCTCCTCACTCATTAGAGTGTGGTCACTAGTTTGTATTAGTTCTATGTGCATATCCATATCTACTTCCTCATGTCTTCCACTCTCTTGATTTAATTCATGAAATATTTTCAAGTTCACTACTTAAAGTACATCCATTTATTCCTTTAATGTATTTTTATGTTTTTCATGTGTACTCTTTTTGTACCTTGTCCCTCGCCAACTATTCCCTTCACTGCACAACCATTTTCCAACCCTTTTCCCATTCTCAAACCATTTGTCCAACCTCATCCCAAGGTTCTTTATCCAAGTTACCTTTGTATTGATATCCACATCCTAATTCTTCTTCTCTACATTCATATAATCTCTAGGTTCATCTTGTTTCCCCTTCCAATGCTGGTATAACCATTTTCCTAGTGTGTCCTATTCTTCCCCTAGATGACATGGACACTGTGACTAGATACATTACTATATGAGTTCCCACTCATATATTGTCCTTATGTTACCTTAGATGACATGGACATTATGACTATATGCATAACTATACAAGTACCCACTCATCTATTATCCCTCTCTTACCTTAGATGATGTGGACACTATGACTATATATGTCACTATACGAGTTCTCACTCATCTATTATCCCTCTCTTACCTTAGATGAGGTGAACATCATGATTGTATATATAACTATATGAGTGTCTACTCATTTATTATATCTTTCTTTCCTTAGATGATGTGGACATTGTGATTATCTCATCACTAACCAGGTGAACACTCATCCTTTTTCCTTCTCTCTCCATTAGAATCTCATAATTTCATGAGTATTACAATTGTCCATGTTCTCACCATTTTATGGGTACATTTACATCTGACTCTTCTCTATCTATTTCTTCTTATCGTTCTCTCCTTCATTTTTCTTCTCCCCATTTTTGGGATAACTACATGTGGCCTGAAGTCTATCCCTATTATTATGGACATTCACACCATTTCAATGGTAAGAGTGTTTAGACTATGTAGGCAATGCTCAGGGGCATGGAAACCCTGGGGTTAGTTCAACCACTATCCCCACCATCTACATTCATCCAACCTATGATTTTAGTTTTCCTCGTTTATATCCAAATCTACATGGTTATCTCTGAGCATGCTCATCTATCATTTAATGCTTTTGGCTACAAAAAGTCTCAACCCTAGATTCAGTATTTAGTTATATCATTTGATTCCTTTTTTGGTGTTGATTGATTTAGTTTTTGTTTTCACTTATGGTTTTTTGTGATTCTAATGAACTTGTCTTCATTAAATTTGTTTACTATTGATTTTATTATCATGTGTCTTGTGATTTAATTATTTTATATTAAGCTCATCATTTTTGTTTTTGTATACTTTTATTTTTTTCTTTTTGATTACATTCATATTATTTTCATGTGTTTGTTATTATTTATTTTTATCATATTTTGAGTCATGATTATTTTGTGTATTATACTATAGTGTGATTATCATTTTTCCATATCATGATGCACTATGTTTTGCAAAAATTATAAGTTTTTCAATCCCTATGAATCAAACACAAGAATTATTATGGTTATTTCATATCATTGGTGATTATTGTTTTATGTTATATTAAAACCTAGTTTTCTCCATGCTTACTTACATATTCATGATATAATTCTAAATCAAGGCAAAATCAAACACAAGGTAGTTTTCTAGCCATCCATGGAATCTCCATTTGGTTACACTTTTCAATTGATCGTCTCTATATAACTTATCCCCCCTATTCCAATATTTTTTCCCCTCTAACCCATCCTTTTCATATTTTGTAATAGTATTTCTCCAAAAATTCAAGCCCTAATTAATTGAAATGCTATCAATCTTAATCAACTGCTTACAACTATCAATTTTGTAAAATCTTCCTCTCAAACTAGAAAATTTATATTTTTTATTTTAAGGCCCACAACTTACCAGGATATATCATTCCCACCTCTACTCATGTGACCCCTATGTCCTGAGCACCATCTAAGTGTGCAACTTCTGAGTAAGAAATACTCTTTTTCCTATCTATTCTCTAATTTTTATCTAGGGGAAAATCATTTTACACCAAATTTAATCTTGAAAGTCTGATATTGATTTCTAATGATTTAATTTCTTAACATCCTTCATTCTCACCTCTTCATCATTTTTCCTGGTGTATCATTTTGAGTGTTCTTCCACATTACCATATGAACACTTGAGGGGGCATCATTATGGGTCCTTATTTTTTTCCAATCATTATCTTATTCTTCTATCAAAACTCCTTCACCTATCAGTTAGAAAAGATAAAATCATAACATATATTATTTCTTCATCTAATTTTTTAGTTTATTATTTCCCATATTTTCATTCTTTGAAAAGGCATTACTTCCACAATGTCTTGCAAGGACTTTTCAAAGAGGGATAAAAATTAGACACTTAAAATTCAATAGTTTATGTTGATTTTAACCTTCTTCACACTAAACACCTAATCATCTCTAATCCTCTCTAATCTTCCTTAATTTTCCCTAATCATTATTCATCATCATTATTCACTACTCACTATTCACTACGTTATTATCCTTAAATTAATCCAAAGTTAGTTAACTAATCTTTCTCTAATTAAGAATTCCATGGATTTTAGAAATTCATAATTTTCATAAATCTAGAAAATCAAAATTATCCTCACATGCCCAAAGGCTCCCACTTGTCCCCCACCATTATAATTTAATAATCCACCTTTTATTCCCATTGCATTCCATGATCTAATTTAATAATTTAATAATCCACCTTTATTTTCATTCTCTTCCATGATCTAATTTAGTGATCCACCTTTATTCCCATTATTTTTCATGATCTGATTTTCTCCAATTTAATAATCCATCTCACATCCACTTACTAATTTTAAATCACATCTTTATTCCAAATGAATTTTATATTCATTTGTGAGTCCCACATGTTCTCCACTCCAATTTTTAATTCAATATTCCCATTATGAATTAAAAATTATCTTTTATTCCCATCCCTTTATCTTCATCTCAAGATGGATGGTTCACATCCATTTCTAAATTATATAAATTATAGGTTCTTCCTATAATTTATTTAAGCTTCTTCATCATAGGTTTATTATGCTGAGATTATAAGAGATCACATACCATGATATTTCTCATTTTGTCCTTGTGTTGGAAGAGTGAGCAACCACATTTTTTAGAGCAAATCGAATCTAAATTGCAATGGAGGAAGCTTCATTTTAAGCTAAGGTATAATTTAGTTTTGTTTCTTTCATTTGTAGCTCTTTTATAGGTTAAGTTAGTCTAGAATAAGATTTCATTTTATTTCTTAGCTTATTTTCTTTTCTAGATTTCCTTAATACAGTAATAAACATAGACTAAATAGGAGGTTTTTAATTTACCAACTTAGTCACACTTTTTTTTTGCTTTTACACATACTTCCAAATCATATAACACTAAAAATCATTAAATAATTTCTTCCCATGGTCTACCTAATAGGATTTCATCACCAAGGGGGGAGCTAACTTGGTTTTTTAGCCAATTATAAATACATGGTTGATGGTATATGTTGGCAAAGCATCTAACACCCTTATCACTACAAGATTGTGAAGTGATGGGGTAAGTCCTAATACCAACCTAGGACCATCCCCAATATATATCCCATTAAGTCTAAACTACCTTAAATTATCCATAAATTACTTTTATAATTCCTTCTTATAGCCAATTACCTATAACATTAATTTAAAATTTTATTATAACTTAGAAACATTTAGGAATTAACATTTAGATTAACATTTACATTTTAGTTTTGTTGCTTGCTCTTTGGAAATTGTATTTTGTATTTCAAAATGTGTACTATCTAATGTTTGTATAAGATTTGTGTTGTGTACTAAAATTAGATCAAACACATTTAATCTAATTTATTATGTGTTCAATTAAATTTTATTTGTTATTATATTACAAATGTTTTCTCTATCTTCATAACATAGTCACCCCTATCGACACAATTATTACATGTTATTTGTTTTATTTTATCTTTAAAACATAATTAACCTATCCAACTATGTGTCTTTTTAGCCTATTCAATTTCTCCATCTATAGTACATAGTTGACTTGTGTGATTTTTTCCTTTATAGCCTATTTTATTTATTGTCTTATAAGACATTGTCAAATGGTTTGACTCTATATCTTACTAGTAGATCCTTATTTCCATCAAGTTTTTAATCTCCCTCATTCATCATTAATTTCTTATTTGATGATAATACATAATTAAATCAAACATGATGAGTTTTACCAAACTTGATAGGTTCCCTAAGACATAGGTTGTGGCACCCACCATGGATCAAAGCAATGTCCATGTTTCTACTCGCATGACCAATTATGGGACTCCTCCCAATTCATCCTTGACACTTAACCTTTTGTTCTCACTCTCAAATGAGAGTTATTTGGATTACAAAAATAAAATGAATTTTTTTCATCAATTAATTCCCTCTATATGGATAAAAAGATCTTATAACCATCTATAATCTCATGATGGGTCCTCATATAGGAGAACCCAATTCACACTCCCCTACCTTCTCTCATATATTTTGGGGAACCACTTTATTTGCATCACAACCATTTTCCTCTATAAATTATCTTTTGTATACCATGACATCATCTTATATGTCTTCTTCAAGCTCCATTCCCATTATTTTTACCAAGATGGTAGGTTAAACTTATAGTGGACCTCTTCATATACTCATACCCTTAACCATGCAACTAGTTCATCTTTTGATACCAATGCTTCTCATGCTACTAGTGATTATTTTTCTATAGATAATACTCATTCCACTAATGTGGTATATGATACTATTTCATCCCACACTCATAATGAAACTCAATTTATTAATACTAATAATAGTACATCACATGATGCATCCACTAGTCAAAATTTTGCTCAAACTAACCAACTCCTAATACAAACACTTAATCAAATGCATAAATTTCAAACCAATAACACAAATGAGATGATGTAGATGCAAAATCATCACATTCATCTCTAAAACCACCCTTAACAAGTTTCATGGGGAACACAAAATTGTAATTTCCCACCACCCCACTTAAGAATCCCTTGGTAACCTTATCCCAAAACCACCACTCCTTAATAAAACCTTTAAATATAAATAAAATGAACCTTGAGTACATCAAATTTATAACATTGACATATGAGGTATCATACCCACTATCATGTATAATACATCCATTAATCCTAATTTACATTAAAAAACATGTGGTAAACTTTATAAAGATTGAGTTAAACTTAACACCTTTACTGTTACCTATTTATTATCTATATAAATCTTATTATATACTTTATATTGTTACAATAAATTAAAAATTCACTCTATCTCTAGCCCAAAATACTTGGTCAACTCACTAATCTAAGAATTCCAAACTAGTGATCTTCTTGAGAATAACTTAGCCAACTTTATAAATTATAAATAACTTAAAACTAAAATGGCACAAACCTTCATCCAATGATGGACAAAAATTTATAACAAATGTGATCATAATATGGTAGATAACAACCTATTACACCTATTCACTAATTCTCTATACCCTCAATTATAATATTAGGTTAGGACTCGCTCTCCAAAAAGCTTGGAAGAATCCCTTGACTAGGCCAAACAACAAGACTTCCTCATACATCAATTCAAACCACCTCAACCTAAAATTGGAAAACACATGCTCATCAAAAATAAAATTTATCATGTAACCAATGATGGTGTTACTGACACCTATGAAACTATACATACCATTTAAGTAATTTTTCCAAACAACACCATGAAGCATGTTCCCCTACTAAAAACACTCCTACTCACATATTTTTTAAACCCAACCACACTAATGTGTACAAACAATTATCCCTATAATAAATTCAAAAACATTTTCCAAGACCTCTACCATGAGATCTTGACCCTAATCATCATATGAAATCATGGTACGATCCAAACAATTTTTTTTGGTTTCATACAAGTTGGGGCAATTTTCATGATATATGAAGATAATTACACAATCTTGCTAGGGATTTTATTCTTGTTACTAAATTTAGTCATGTAACCCCTATTTGAAAGTGTCAATAAGCTTATTACATAGATTTTAAAGCTCATTAAATGTAAAATAAAAGACAAGATTTAAGCTAAGATAATACTTCTCTTAATATCTATAAATATCCCCTTCCTAACCACCAAGATAACATCAAAAAATATACTATTTATATAAAAAATATTTAAAGTCTTATAGACCTTAATAGCAATGATGAAAATGTGGTAAAAATGATTAACATGAGAAGACTAGTTTCTTTTATTGACTTGAATTCAACACCTATGCATCACACCTTTAAACTATTCCTTGTCATTCAAGACACTTCCCTTTTCCATCTAATGGAATTGGGGTAAGAGTAACTTATACCCATACAAGCATCATATACAAGCTCACAACTTTATTATACCTCTCATACCATTTCTACTCTTCCCCTAACACCCACACAACAAGATAATACACCCCAAACTTCCAATTTTATTTCTTCTACCCAACCACAAAAAATACTAAAACTAACTACCACATCACCTAAAGTAACTCAACCCATTTTTAATAAACCTAAACCAACTATATCCTATCAACACAAGTTCAATTATACCTCCAACCCTCCTTCCTAGGAGTTTTTGAAATACTATGCACCTATCTCTAACAATCCTCCAATGGTTTATCATGAATGGGATGACATTGTATAACTCTCCCATCTTCCATATTAAATACGTTTATTAGAACTAATGATAACTTATAACATCATTGAAAATTCTTAATTAAATTATTGTTCAAAATGAACATCCCTCATCCTCTTCTTATAGGATTTTAATATATCTTATTTAGATTGGAAGATAGTATACTTCAACAATGTGAAGAGATGTGCATCTATGTTGATGAAACAATAGACACTTCTATTTCACTTAAGTTCCATATCACTTCCATAACTCTTGATGAGATACTAATTCATGTGGATTATCATCATCCATTCATTAACATCCAAATTGTCAATATCCATGTTAAGAATCCCTTACTTGATGACGGCTTAGGCACCTATATTGCCTCCCTTGAATTCCTTATTACACTTGGATATTATAAATGCAATATAAAATGTACACATAGTACATGTCAAGGATATGATATAAGGAAAATGCCTCCTCTAGGTTTGTTTGGCATCCCATTATCATGGCTCCTATCACCATCCATGTGAATGTTATGATTTATAACTTTATATTTTATTAAAACATCTTACTCAATAGAATTTGGACTCATCATATGAGACCATTCACCTCATCTGCATGACAATGCATCAAATTCCATCATAATGGATCTATTTATAATATTAAAGGAGACATAAAACCTTAAAATTTTGAACAATTCCAAGAACATGGTGTCTTTAAAATGCATACCCTTGAACCCTTTCCTAGTGTCTCATTTCAAGAATCCCAAATCTTCAACTATCTATTCAATTCCACTCAAGGTTATAATCATCACCCTAAATTAGTTAAGAAGATTCCATCTAACCTTATAGACTCTGGTGATGATGATCTAGATGAGATAAGACTTAAGATCAAAACATTATATCTTTTCCCTCACATCATCACCCAAATTAATCATTATTTAAAATTTAAATCTCATCAATCACCTTATAATTACATACATGTTATCTTAACCAAAAGTAGACACTAAATCCATCGTGTTTCATTTGACCACAAAGTCATTCCTACATGTAATATCACTTTTCCAAATACCTTGACCCTTATATTCTAATTCCTCTATAGATGTTAGCTAATATAATTTAACATATTGCATATCCATCCTTGCCTACTGACAATCCTAGTCTTTTTTCTGCTCTAGCCACACCCTTTCTTGGTAAGGACCTTCTTCACTTATCATGACTCGATCCAATTCTTACACAATGGGAATATCAACCTTATTTTTATATTCAAAAATCTAATGATCACTGGACCAAACATATCCATTTATATTAGCTTTCACATGCTTCTCCTTTCGTGCCTTTAGCTAGTAGACCCCCATAATCTACTAATAGATGTACTTATTACTTTCATAGGACATGTTAGCTATTTTGACAATAAGACAAAATAGGTCAACCCCCTATAGTTAAATTTTTTTATATAGGTATATTATGATATTATAGGGTGTGTCATGGTATATTTTATGTCATTTAATGACCTATTAATCTTGGTCATAGTCAGATTTAGTCCTAGGTCATTTTATGTCACTTGGGGGTCATTTTAGAGTCATTGATGAAGATGGTATGGTTTTATTAGGTATAAAATTGTTGATAACTCTCTTTAAACTTATAATATGTCAGATCCTATCAATCATTATTATTAATAACTAAAAACTTACAGGTTCCTAACTAAATTCAAGAAAATAATTAGAAAGGAGAGGATTTTGGTTGTTGTATGGCCTATAGGGGAGTGTGGCATGTGTATAATGATCATTAAGTCACCATTAAGCTTCAATAAATTTATATATATGTTTTATCTTATTTTAAAGCATCAAAAATGGATGAAAATTGTTTTGATCCTCCATCACCACACTAAACATACAAATTTGGTCAACGAGTTTCTTCTTGGTATGACTAGTAGGAGAGGTTTTAGGTCAAATGATCTTGGTGGTATAAATTTAAAATGGTATAATTAATATACATGGATGTATTTAAATTATTTGTTTATTGTACTTTATGAACCATCCTTTAGAAGTTGGTGGCTATCTCATTTTTCATGCTAATCCCCACACCCTGTAGGTTTTCTTCTTGTATGAGTTGGTCCATTCAATAAAACTAATGAAATTTCTTATATAGTATGTGGAATTACCTATTTCATGCTTTCAATTTTTTTTTCATGTTTGGTAGTGAATTTATGAGCCAAATATCTTAACTTTTACATTGAGTAATTCATCGCTAAGTTACAGGCATGATCTTTAATTACAGAGGTTTTCATTTCTTATAATGGTTTCAAGATGAAGCATATTGATGTTTCATGTTTATAATAGGTCATGTAAATCAATGTATCTTTCAATATCAATCTCAAAGTATATCATCTACAGAGTTGTTATCAAAAAGGACCAACACAATCAACCTCATTGATGACTGTCATACACAGTCAACTAAATGAGATGTTTTTAAGTGTTGATAACATTCATGGGTAGTAAATAAAGATTATAAATAGGTTGTACACATTTTAATGACATGATTATTAAATCCAAGCCCCTCAAATGACATATGATAGCATGTGGCAACTAGTTCTCATACACACAGTCTTACACCATTTATATGCACCTATATGTACCATATAATAGGTTGATCATGTTTAAATGGACACATTTGAATTTTTAAAATTATTTCAAGGTTGAATATATCAATTTGAATATTTTTCAAAGGTCTAAAACTAACTATAAGCCCATATTCCATGCACATTTTCCATATCTCATCCTCATTGCCCTGTGTACTATATGTTCACCTATAGGTGGTTCTAAAAAAGACCTACTAATGTTTCATAAACGTGTTTGATCAGTTAGATATCTTAACTACAGTTTTTGAAGATGTATTATTGGTAATTTTGGATCCATAGAGAGGGAGGTAGACTTGAGGGTTATATACAATTGTATAAAATGATTTTTAAGAACTTGTTACCTTAAAAACTTTGAAATAGAATCCTTGTTCCTTTGGTGCTATTATATGATGATGTGGCATAGATTCTAGATGAATTTTAATACATCCATCATGGATCCCTCATATATGGTAACACTTTAAAAAATAGAGTGAGTGATTTGGTGAATATATTATCATTCTAGAAGGCTTCAAATCCATGCATTTGTTCACTACATAAGGTCATTATTCTCTATAGTATAATGAACTTTCAAATGACCTTATTGACCAAGGTGGCCTAACAAGAACATATCACCATATCAAGTGACTCTATTAAAGTGAGAGGCATACTATTGTTTTAAATAACATAAAGAGGAGTGAAATTTCAAGATATTTCCTATATCATAATCTATAGATATGTCTTACCCTCAGAGTGTCCATCTACAACCTGACTATAGGTACTCACAAATCATGAGATGAACCTTGGTGACTATACGCCTAAAATCACAAGTAATTTTCAATTTGAGTGTGTTCTAATAATCTAAATATATTACATTAGGGGTATCATAGTTTTTAAAGGTTTATATACATATACAAGACCCTTTTTACTCTAATAATGGTCAACTATAGTTGATTGTAGTACGACAGTGCTATAAAATATGAATGTCTTAATGTTGGTCTAATATAAGGCATAGTATGAGGAGGTGAAACTATGATTTGATTCTATAATACCTAAATAAGGTATTATGTCAATGAATCAAGGTATAACCATACAAAATACACCTACATGCACCTCTCTTCTGAGTTGAAACACAAGACACCACTGACTGTAGCTGAGCCTATCAAAACAGAGGGTCTCTAATGAAGAGTTTGGAAAAGTTGTAAAGCATTGATATGTCTGAAATAACCTTGTAAATAATATTATTCATCTCAATATACTCCCATAATAATTATATAGAGAAAAAAATTTACTAAAAGACAACCTATAGTCCACATCTAAAAGCATGCACATAATGAGTCACACAGAATGCCTATCATGGGTTTCAAAATGTTTAGAGGTGCTATAGACATAAAAAAACAATATAATTTTGTATATAACATCACTATAAATTTTACAATATCCTCATATATTCACATTTTTTAAGGTACCAAGGGAAGTTCCCTTTATTTCATCTCATATAGAGGGCACTCCCTAAAGCTACAAATTTATAGGTTTAGTAAAAAAATGGTAAGAAAGTGTGTTGGGAGAGGTTTTAAAATTTTAAATAGATATATGTAGTTTCATTATAAATTTAAAAACATGAATTAGTCCTTGAAATATTTGGAAACTACTTAGGGATTTTGATGAGTAGCTATATGTAGAGAGACCTATTAGGTCTTAACTAAGCCTAAAGCCCTAAGGGGGTCTAATGTCACTTATAACACTAGAGGAGAATTATGAAGAATTTAAACACCTTAAATATTAATTATAAGGAGTTTGAGAGCCTTTTATTTATAGATAAAGACATGATAAAGTCATTTCTTACCCTAAGAGCCTAACAAGGTATGCATAATGCAAAGGAAAACTAGAGAAGGAAATTTTGGAACCTCACACCTATACAAAGGCTTAAAATTGGAATAAAATAATATAATATAAGTTTAATGGGGTCCAAAATATGGATATAGTGTAGTTTTTTCAAGGTTCCAATGCAAAACTTTTATGAACAATCCTTAAGGGTGAAAACTACTTAAAACCCTCTAAAACCCTTGTTAAGGAATTGATGGGAAAGATGAAGGAGAGGAATAAATATGAGATATAATGACTTGGGATATTATTTTAAATTATATATCACTCCCAAAGGTTCTTTCCCATCAATTTTTATCCTACTCTAATTGTATAGACAAGGTGCAAATTATATTTTCTTGACATATTTATGCATTGTGTAGGTATAAAAGGGTTTCAAAGGATGAAAATAAATTTGGGATATATGGTGAGACCTAATATAACTTTAAATGTAAATATATTTCTTTAAAAAGTCTCACAAGTATCTCTACTAACACCTCAACTTTAGCTAGTCTACAATACATAATGAATGTAGGGTGATCACTTAGTGATAAGGTGATAATTCTAATTGGAAGGTTGTTTAAGGTTTGATTGATGAATATAAGTGAATGAGGACTCTCAAAAAGTGTCACATAATCCCATGTAAATTTTTTTTGATAAAATGATGAGTATCTTAGTGCCAAGTGTGAATATAGGTCTAAAGAAGAGTGATTATGACTACAGGTAGTGAGAACACTTGGCCATAAGAATATTGATGATTAGGGACACATCTCATCCATGTTGGAGCCTATTTATAACCCCTCCCTCACATTTAAATGATATACCATATCCCTAGTCTTTTTTTGAGAATTTAAATAAGGCAAAATGATCAAGGTAGTTTCTAAGCAAGCAATTGAAGAGTCCTACACCAGACTTGAAGGAGTTTGATGCTTTGATGGAAATTTTTACAAGTAAACCTTGAATGGTCTATCCCATATTCAATTATACTATAAACATAAATCCTCTCATATTTACAAGTATTTTTGTGACTCCTGGACTTCATTTCCTTCTCTCCTCTCTCAAATTCTATAAGTACTAGCCATTTTGGATCTTATTTCACAATACCACACCTAGTATAGCAAAGACCTACTTTTTGATGTTATAATTTATATCTTAATAATGAAATTAATATATTTTTGAGTTCAATTTTTTTTATAAGTGTTAAAAGTGATTAATGGTGAGTTCTAATGATTTTATCCTTACTTATCCTTGTCCTTTCATTTCTAGTGCAAGAAGTTCTGATTCTAACATGTCATATAGAGTGTAACTAATGCTTCTAGCTCCCTTAAAGTGTGAATGTGTACTTAAAGTTTATAATCTACCCTATATTATAATTTACTTGAGTTTTCTCATGCATATCACATATATATTGAAATTTTAAATTTAGAACATCTTAGGACTTTGAAGTTGGTTTATAGGTCTTGTTTCTTAGTTAAATAAGTACAATAACATTGTGGATATCCTTATGGTGTATCACCATTTTATAGTAGGTTATTTTCATGAAAAATTATATTACTTTTACCACAAGCAATCAATAAGTATATGTGATAAGCATTTAAATTCAAATTCAAGGAGCTAACCCTTAAACATAGAGGTCTACTTATTTTATTGGTAAGCCACATACCTAGAAGTGTTCCTATGTTGTCCAAATCTTATAGTAGTCTTTAAAAACCTCTTGTATGGTGCAAGATTTGGTGACAATATTTTTGGCATGCCCGATGGGACACATTTTCCTAAATAACATTAGTTGTATATTAGTATGCTACTCAGCATTTGACAACTCCATTAAAGGTAAAATCTAGTTGTAGACCATTGTTTTATCATATATTTGTGTTCATACTTCATTATCCTTACTAGGTCATCTTTTAGTAGAGTTTTCAACCTCATCAATCCACCTATTTAGCCTGAACTTCTTGAAATTCAACATCCTCGGTCTATTCTACCATTTAAATAGAAAGAGGACTTTGTTATCCAAGAGGATAAAAAAAGTGAGGAAGAGTTTAAATAAAACATGGCTAGGTAATATGACTTCCCTATCCTTAATACTAAAAACCCAATCCATCCTGATGCATATGATGTTAGTCCCCCTAATGCTATACAAAGTGTTCCTACATTTAATGGTGAAGGTCATGTCACTCTTAGTCAACACATTAGGGATATTTCATATATATTTCATAATCTAATTAAGGAAAATATTACCATTAGATTACTTGTCATTTCCCTTAGAGTTAAATCAATTCACTAGTATAGGAATTATCCTAGTGGTTGCATTATAAAATGGAATGATTTTGGAGTGTTGTTAACTTCAAGGTTTGAGGATGAAATTAACCACACTTTACTCATACATCAACTCAATGTGATCCAAATATCCCTAAAGTAAAAAATGCATGAATTCAATGAGAGGTTATAAAATACATGGCATAGGTTTCCTCCTCACATGAGACTACTTGCTAGCTTTGTCTTCCCTACATACTTGAGAGCTATTGGTACTGATATTGTTACCATCCTTCAAACCATGGGTGGTTTCACTCTTCTTGAAGCATCTGAACTTACCATTAAAGCTAAGAATGGCCTCATTAAATCTTGAAAGTTTCCTCTTAAAGTGTTTGTTCATATATTGCCTAATATTCTTGGTGTTTCTCCAAACGTTGCTCAAGTTCCCAAAGAAAATTCTAAGTCAAAGCCTACTCCCAAGAAGGTAGATAATGCCTTGGATAAATATACACATATCCAATGGTTATAATCTCAACTTAGGCAATCCAATGAGAAATATTGTGCTCATAAAAACCTCTATAACTATTATCATCACTATGGTTTACAATATGGAAGAGGGAGAGGTCAAGGGCAGGCAAATTTTGATAGGCCTACCAATATATACAATCCTAATTCTACCTCCAACATAAGAGAGATGGTACTAGTGCATATAAATTTTGTGCAAGTAGAATAATGGAAATAAGGAGATTAAATGATTCTAATTAAGGAGGATAAGATATTTTTTCTCATGGAGGATTCACTCCTCTACTATCAATAATTTATGAAGTCTTAATACAAGGAAGTGAAGGTTAATAGCCTTAAGGAGAAAGCTTCGCTAACTTCTTAATGGGAAATACTTATGTTCTTAACCAAGGAAATTCTATTGAAAACAACATAGGAGTTAAAATAAAGGCTCTAGGAGATGGTAATAGCATTCTTAAATTTTCATCTAATCCTCTTACAAGGTAGCAAAGCATGACTATAAACATGGTAGTCCATAACACTCCTACACCTCCTCAAAATTATAATGTTGGAAGGTCTATTCAAATTACTCAAATTAATATAGATACAAACACTTTATTTCCTCCAATGACTCAATAAAAAGTAGGTATTTTTTCTCTAAACATTTTAGACACATTGAATAATACCAAGACATCCATTTCTCTTTGGGATGTCCTACATATGCATGTCCAAAAAGAGATTTTGAAAAAATAGTTGTCCACTATCCATGTGAGTCATCCATCACCAAGTCACTATCATATAAATGTTTCTATTACCAATTATTCTAATAATATTATGTAACCATCTACCAAAGTTGATAATCCTCCAACTTTCTAACTCACACTCATTGTGGATGGTAAACTAGTTCACAGCTACATAGTTGATAGTGGAGCCTCTACATCAGTAATGCCCAAAGTTGTAGATGATAAATTGGGCCTAAAGGATGAAAAAAAAAATTAATACTTTATTTATATGGTAAACCTACCAAGACAATAGGATTGATCAAATTTTTGAAGGTTTTTCTCTGTTGCTATCTTAATTTCCCTATTCTCCAAGACATTGTTGTTGTGGACTTGCCTACTCATTTTGTAATCTACCTTTAAAGATATTTTATAGATAAAATAGGAGGATAAATCTCAATTTATTGGTCATTACTAGATAAGGTATGGATCAAAGGTAATAATTAAGACTCAACTACTTGATAAATTTCATATTATACCTTATGTTAAAGCATGTGCCAATCTGAATTATGTTATCAATGATAAAGAGGAACCTATTGAGGATGATGGTGCTTCTTCCAAGCTTGAAGGAATTTTTTATTTAGTTCCTAATGAGTATGGTAACAAATCCTATGATAATGACCCTTATGATTCTATATAATAAACTTATTTAGGATTGTATTTCCTATATGAGGAAGGAATGCCAATACCGATACTTGACAAAGAGGTATGTGAGAATGACAGAATGTGGAAAATGTTTTTTGATTGCTTAATAAGTAATATTGGTGTAATAACTGGTGTTATGTTAGTTTCCCCATTTAAAAAATAATACTATGATTAATATAGGTTCCATTTTATTTGTAATTCTAATGTGGCTGAGTATGAAGGTTTGATTCATGGCCTTTAATGGCAAAGGAGAAAAAGAATCAAGGATTTACATGTATATGGAGATAGTGAATTGATTTTGAATCAAGTTAGGAATGTGGTTTCTACCAATAACCCTTTGATCAAGTCCTATAATCAAGAAAATAAAAGAGACTCCAAGAATATTTTATTAATCAAATTGTGCATCTAAAGACAAATAAGATACCTAAGGGCTTCATGACCTTAGAGAGTATCTTTAATAAAGATGACCAAAGGAATAAATAAAATTTAAGTATGTCTAAAAATGAGGATAACTATGAAAGGTTCTTGATCTTCAAAGATAAAATCCTCAAACTAGGTAAGATATGTTTTACAATAGAGAATCAAACATTCATTAACTTGTGTAGAGATTTTCATGACATATTTACTTGGGAATATAACGACCTAAAAGGGTTTGATCTTGTCCTATCACATCATAACATTTGATTAGAACCTAGATCTAATCTAGTTATGCAAAAAAAAGGCCCATCAACCCCAAGGTTGAACAACTCATGAGGTTAGAACTTACCAAACTCCTTGAATCTAAAATAATCTTTCCTATCAAGCATTCAACATGGGTAGCTAACCTTGTGGCTATTATAAATAATAATGGGGAGATAAGATTTTTTTTGGATTTTAGATATCTTAATAGAGTGTCACTCAAAGATGACTATCTTTTACCCTCAATGTAGTATATTTTTAAAATTATTTTAGGTTCTCAACATTTCTCTCCTAGATGGATATTCTAGTTATAATCAGATTCTAGTGAATAAAGATGATAATTTCAAGACAACATTAAATTTAAAATGTGGGACTTTTGCCTATAGGAATATGCCCTTTATTTTTTCAAATGCTAGTGCTACCTTTCATAGAGCAATATACATGGATTTCAAAGGTCTAATCAATGAAATGTCATTGGTATATCTAGATGAGATAATAGTGTTCTTTAAGGATGCTAATGAGCATATTAATAACCTAAGGTAATTATTTGAAAGGTGAAGGTAGTATGGAGTATCTCTTAACCCCAAAAAAAGAATCTTTGCTAGTGATGAAGGTAAGCTCTTAGGATTTTTTGTTTTCAAAGATGATCTAACTATTTATCCTAAAAGGATAGAGGTCATTCTAGGCCTATCATTACCCTTATTGAAGAAAATAATCTAAATATTCCTAGGAAAGATAATTTTCTTAAGAAGGTTCATACCTAGTTTTGTATCTTTGGTGAAACCTCTCATAGCCATGCTCAAGAAGAACCAAGTTTTATCTTAGACTAAGGAAGATAAGGGAAGATTTGAATCCATCAATAAATTAATTACACAAGCTCCCACTCTTGTGAACCATTATTTTACTAAATAATTCATGTTGTAGTCATTTTCTAACCTTTATACTATCTCAGCTATGCTAATTTAAAAGAATGATGAAAGTGTGGAACAACTAATTGCCTTCTTTAATCAAGGTTTGGAATATTATGAAGTCAAGTACACATTTGTGGAGAAAAAAATCCTTTTTGTTGTAAGAGGACTAAATAATATTATACATATGGTTTCAAACAATAGGATTCATATTATGGTCTCTCATCGTAGTACCTGAGAGTTTCTTTTGATCAAAGACCTTAGTGAAAAGGGGGCATGGTGGATTACTAAGGTAATGGAATATGATGTTGATATCAAAGTGAAAATGATGATAAGGGGTAAATTTATTTGTGAACATCTAGCTTCAAACCTCTATGAGTCAAAATAAGAGGCTTTAGTCAATCATGATTTCTCCCAACTAGTTGATTTCATGCCTCTAAAAAGTTAGACACAAGATCTCATCAGACTTATTCAAACTGGTGAGTATCCTAATGGTATGAATAGATCCAAAAGGAGGTACTTAAAATTAAAATATATTCCTTATTGTGTTATGGATGGTGTGCTTTTATAAAAGATACTAATGGTGTGTTATTGAGATGAATTGACAATGACCAGTGTGGAGTGTTGCTTGAAAAGTTTCATGATGAGATAGTACAAGGTCATTTCCCCCTAAGAACCATTACTTCCAAGATCATGAGGGTAGGATATTATTGGCCTAGGATTTTTAAATATTTCTATGCTTGGGTGAGAAGGTGTGTACAATGTGATTTATTTATAGGAAAATAGAAGATTTCACCTCTCCCTTTGTGGCCTATTCAAGTATATCAACCTTTCATGCAATGGGGTCTTGACTTCATTGGCATGATAAATCCCCAATTAAGTGTTGGTCACAAATGGATACTCAGAATAACTGACTACGTCACAAGGTGGGTTGAGATAGTGGAATTGAAGGAATCCAATGAAAAATATATTTTAGAGGTCTTTGAAAGTATCATAACAAGGTTTGGATCCCCTTGCACCATCATTTTATATAATGCACTTAATTTGATGGGTGTTAAAATATCTGATTTGGCAAGAAGTAGAGGCATATACTTGATTACATCATCCAATTATTACCCTCAAATTAATGGGTTGGTTGAATATACTAACAAGAATATGATTTAAAAAAAAAATGGAGGATAATTAAAGGGCTTGACACACTAAATTGAAGATAGCCCTTTGGACTAATAGAATAATTCCCAAGAGGTCAATAGGGAATTTTCCTTTTTTTATTATTTATGTAATGAAGTCTAGGTTGTCTATAGCCCAACAATTTCCTACCTTGGATTTGGCACATCAACTAGAGTTTCTTGAGATCACTCCAATGAAGGTGGGGTTGATAGAGTTAATGAAGATGTAAGAGACTAGAGGAAATGCTCACAAAGATATGGAATATCAGCAGATGATAATTAAGAGGTCTTTTGATAAGAAGGAAATTCATATAACATTCAAATAAGGTACCATAGTGTTAAAATGGGATGAAGATAGAGCCAACCCAAGGGAACATACAAAATTTTATACTTTATGGAGTGGACCATATGTCATCATCAAATGAAAGCAAAGAAAATATTTATAATTAGCAAGGATGAGAGGAGAAGAGATGTCTATATCTATTAATGGGATCCATTTAAATCCATATTATTGGGGAAATGAAGGTTAGTCCTATAAATTTTAGGTTAGGAGTGTGCTTTTATTTCAGTCATGTGTGTGTTCCGTAAGTGTTCTAGTTGAACACATGTGTGTTTCCTTTGGTGTGTATTTCCTTTGTTTTTAGTGTTTTCACAAAAACATTTAGTTTTATATCTATGTATAGGTTAATCCATGGCCCAAATGGATAAAATTAGGTTATTGGTCTTGGCATAGCAAGCATACCACCCCTAGGAAATCACCAAAAATGTTGACTATTTTGACCACAAGTCAAACTAGTTCAATTCCATATAGTTAAAAACTTGTATATGGGTCTAATATGATGTTATAGGGTGTGCCATGGTATATTTTATGTCATTTCTTTATCTATTAATCTTGGTCATAGTCAAATTTAGTCCTAAGTCATTTTATGTCACTTGGGGGGGTCATTTTAGAGTCATTAATGAAGGTGGTATAGTTTTATTAGGTATAAAAGTGTTCCTAACTCTATTTAAACATCAAATATGTCATAAAATATTAGTAATTGTTAGTACTAACTAAAAATTCTTAGGTTTCTAACTAAAATCAAGAAAATAGCTAGAAAAGAGAGGATTTTGACAGTTGTATGACCTATAGGGGAGTGTGGAAAGTGTGTAAAGAACATGAAGTGACCCTTAATATTCCATAAATTAATTTACATGATTGATATACTTTAGAATCATGAAAAATAGTTTTAAACCATTCTATTCCTCCATTGCTCCACTAGACATGCAAAATTGGTCAACAGGTTTCTTCTTGGTATGGCCAGTAGGAGAGGTTTAAGGTCAAATTATCTTGTTTGTAGAAACTAGACTTTTTATAATTCATTTTCATGATATTATTTCAAGTACTGGTTGCTTGTGTTTTATTAACCATCCTTTAGAAGTTGATTATCTCATTTTGCATGTTAATCCCCACACCCTATAGGTTTTCTTTTTGTATGAGTTGTTTCATATAATACAAATGATGAAATTGATTATATAAGTTTTTTAATTCATTATTTCACAGTTACCATTTTTTTTTCATTTTTGGAAGTGAGAGCCAAACATCTCTAGTTATAGGTTGAGTGTTCCATTACTAAGTTATAGGCATGATTTTCAACTGCAGAGGTTTTCATTACCTATAGTGATTTAAAAATGAGGAATATTATGTTTCATGGTTATTATAGGTAATTTAAATCACCCTTTTTTTCAAGATCAGTCTTAATGGAGACCATATATGGAGTTCTAGTCAAGAAGGACCAATATAATCAACTTCATGCATGACTATCATACATAGTCAACTGAATGAGGTATTTTTAAGTGTTGATAATGTACATGGAGAGTAAATAAAGAGTATTAAGAGGTTAGACACTGTATTATTACATGATTAGTCAAGCCAAGCCCCTCAAATGGCATATGATAATATGTGGTGACTAGTTCTCATACACACAGAGTCCTAATCCATTGATATGCACCTAAAGGTGCCATACAAAAGGTTGATCGTGCTAGAATTGACACATTTGACTTGTTTAAATTATTTTAAGGTTATATTGTAAAGGTCTAAGACTGACTATAATCCCATATTCCATGCACATTGTCCATATCTCATCCTCACTGCACTATGTACTTCAAGTTCACATACAAGTGGCTCTCATAGAGACATGAGAATGTTTCATGAAGGTGACTGATCATGTTAGATAACTATTGTCACTTTGATTTTCAATCTTTGAGGAGATGTCTCAGCTTTCCTCGTCTAAGTGTAATAATTGAAACACCTCTAAGCTTGTGGGTAGCCTAAGAATGAGTTGAATCTCTAGATAGGGATAACTCACTTGATGTACCACTTTGGATCACAACTACAACTAATATTTTAGGGGAAAGAAGGGAAAGAGAAAAATGAAAGAAAACTATATTAAGGGAGGTGATACACCAAATAATTTGATGAATTCCAACTAGTTTCATGCTACACATGGGAACAAAGGACTAATAATAACATAAACTTCTCCAATCTACATCTTCTCACGTCAATGTTACATTAGGAGTTTATGGATGAATGTTTAAGATATAAGCACTTGAAAATAGTACTTGATTGGAAATAGTGAATATAATAGTTCACTTAACCTTGAAAATTACTAGAAAACTTCACATGCCCTACAAGAAGAAGGTTTCCAAATATAAATAAGATAAAAGAATGAGATAACATGCTAAGGAATCCATAGCCTTGACTAAGCAAGATCCAACATTCAAGTAGAACATACTATGAATAGTCATTAATAGGTAAAAATAATTAGTCTTATTGATCAAATTATATTAAAATGATAAAGGCTTTGCCATACTCAGGTGGAGCATCAATTACAATGGCTAAAAAGGGTAGTCCCTAGAGAACTTGAGAGAGAAAGAAGAGAAGAGAGAAGCTTAAGGGTAATATGGACACTTTTAAAGATAATAAAATAAGTTAATTTCTCATGATAAGAGTATTTGGGATGAACCATGAAATTTAAGGAAGAAAAAGTTTCCATACAAGGTATGAAACTCTTATAAAGTGGTATAAAACTCCTCATTTTGGCTTAGAAAATTGCCTTCATGCTTTGGACCTATTTGAACATACTCAAAATAATTATGGATACGTATTATGATTGGAATTAATGGGAATGATTTTATACATGACTCTACATGCATTATTTTTAGTCTTGATCATGTGGAATCATCTCAGAATGAACAATCATCATTTGTAGTCTAAAAAAACTCTTTCTTCATGCACCCTACACAATTGGCCTCTGAAAAGGCATTAATTTTGCATTAATATTCATGGGATGGAGTTAATGATACTTTTAAATACCCCATATGTCCTTGGAGGCATCAACCACACCTTAAAATCACTTGATTTTAATTTTTTCACCCTTCTCACTAGCTTGGTCACTATGCCAATTTTGACTAGCTGAGATGAAGTAGCTAGTTGAATCACTTAAGAGATGTTATGAGGAATTAAATTAACATATGTATTTATCAAAAATATTAATATTTCCCCCAAAGTTGGTTCCATCTCTTACAACCTCTTAGAACATGTATAATAGATAAAATAGTTAGAAAAACCCTATTTTGCACCCCATATGTATAATTCCATATAGTCCAATAGGATGGGGAGGATATTGAGAGAGTATTATAAAACTTAAAATATATTTCATGGTCAAAATATGTCTTTAAATAATATTCCCATCCTCATTTCTCTAATCAAGTCCTTGTAAGGGTTTAGTAAGGATTTTAAGCAGTTTGACTTCTTGAGCATTATTCATAATAATGGGACATTGAATTTAAAAAAAATTAAACAATATGAAATTATAATACCTTTTTAAACTTATATAAACTCCCTTTGAATCCATAAAAAGTGTTATGAAAGATTTAAGTATTTGAACTTCTCCTATCAAGCTTAATCCTCCATTCCAACATGCTTGAGTGACCTTAAATTCAAAATTTGACCTTTTAATCACTTATTATATATAAAAATGGATAAAAAACATATATTATTCCCCCATAAAAATCAAATAATAGGTTATAATTTTCACCTCATTTAGAAAGTGAAGTTGACTATCCATTTGGCTTCTAGGCCAAAAATCTACCCTTAAGTCTAACTACAACCTTAAGAGTATAGGGTAACCTATTGATTTCCATCCATTTTTAATTTTATCACATATTTAACTTGATTTTTACATCTCTCCACATCTTATTTAAGTGTTTAATCAACTCTTGGTCTCATCTTTTGTCATTGCCTCTGAAATATGTTAGTTATGCATAAAGGGAAGTACCCTATGTCTAAGATAAAATAGAGGGTACTACCACTATTTCATAATGAAAAATAAGTGTTTTTTGAGTCCATACAAGTTAAAATTATGATACATAACAAAAATATATCCCTTGGTCATATAATTTTACCCCTAAAACATGCAAAATTCAAAATCGGTTCCTAGGAAAGCAAACTGATTGTATGGACTTCTAGTATGGTTTATGTATACATAATTTAGGATCCTTATCAACTTGGTTTATAATATTAAGGGAATATGTATAATACCATGGTATTTATGGATATTTCCCAATATCCATTAATCATTTCAACCTTTCATATAACCTTCAACACCTTGCCTAGCCTAGACTGAGTTTCCTTTCTGATTGTATTTTGCCTTATTGACTCATGTAGGTGTACATTAGCTTTAAATGAGTTTTTATGATAGTGTTTAAATAAATTTATTTCATATTTTTGGTCATATATCAATTTTTTATTTTTTTATTCCCCTTTAATTCCTTCAAATATCACCAAGGCATCATGTTTAGGTCATTGTCTGCTTGTAGCTATAGGTGCTCATTTATGAGAGCAAAGGACATTTGTAGGTTACTCTAAGACCCCAAAAGCTTATATAAACCTATAATCATGTATTTAATACCAATTTTGTATCCATTTAATCAATAAAAATTTATATATCAATGTTTAAACTCTTCCTTATGAATGATATGGAAAATAGATCTTGGTTTTTAGGTCAACATTTCTTAGTGTACGGACTAGAAGTATACATGAGAAGAAAAAAAAGTATATACCCATCATTTGATGATCTCTTAGTTCATGAATTTTATTTTAATATATAAAATCCCATTAAAAAAATCATGCATGTCCATTTTTTATCTTTTGAATGAAAAGTTCTCTTGGATCTCAAATATGTAGGTGAACATTACCTAGGTTCAATGCATAAAAGCACAACTTTGGGCCTACAAAAAGCTAACCTCCCATGATCATATACTCCAAAAAATATAAACATTCCTTATCCATTCTATTTTATATAAATATTTATCATATATATTCCTTAAATCCCATGACAATCATGTTGTAAAGCTTCCACAAAACTCCCAGGTTCTCTATTTTGCCAATTTAGGGATAACATGCCTTAAACACATAGTCATTGATTTGAAGGTGAATTCAAACTTGTTTAGGATTATAGTATTATTGGTGTGTATTTTAGGATCCATTTAACATGTTAAAAATTAAAAATTAGATCCATTATGTGCCTTAACACCTCAATATGGCTCTTTATCTCTTTGTTCAAGCCACTTGTAGGTGGTTATTCCATATTACAGTCAGTGAAAATGAGGATGAGAAGTAGGCATGGAGGTAAGCTTTAGATTAGTCCTTGGAAATTTTAAAAATTTAAAAACACAAAATAATTGATCATGAAATACTTCAAATAAGGTTCAAAGCTCCATCCTAGTGTTTTTTCTCTCTTGTAGGTGTTAATGGAGTTATATACAGGCATTGTGTAGGATTTGAGCAATATGAATGGGGAATAGCTTCATGAGTAAACATGACCTATTTATAAATTATTTAAATTAATTTTTATCACTATAAATATATTTAAACAAGTCTCAAAACCTCTAATTCAATGTGATAAACTTCTAAGAGATGCTTGTAGATGTACTTCTATGATTGCAAGATTGTAAATGTTACATATGGCTGAAATAGATCTCTTTTTAAAATTTTATAGGATCTAACTTGTTTTATACTAATAAGGTGATGCATTAAACTTATATATAATATAAAAATACTTCCATGGACATTTTTAAATTCTTACATAGCTCATTTAGCTAATTGTACGTGGTAGTCCTATAACAAACTAGTTACATGATTCTTCATGGTTGCACTCTCATGGAATATGCCTTAGAAGATGAGATTGGAAGGTGAATTTAAACAATATCACATTTAAATAATGATAAATTACCTATTCCAAACCTCTTAAACCATGATAAATCATGAGGATCCTGAAAATGGTGGAAAATTGCCTATTATCCAAAGAGAGACCAATCTACCCACCTAATATGATTTGCTCACTAAAAAACCATGAAACTTGAAAATAATAATTTATGGAATCTAAGAAGAGATGAAAAATCATTTTTATTCCACATTAGCAACTATTTTATATGAAATTACCCAAAATGGAGCAAAACCTATATGGTGCATGAAATGGCAAGCGTAAAAACATTGTCAACTTCATGAGGATGGTTCTTAAATCACAGTTCACCATTATTAAAAATATTTCTATGAAAATGAATATATATAATTTTAATTTTACCTCCTAATGGTATTTGACATGAAATTTATTTTATTGACCATCCCAAGTACAAATGTGAAGTTTGGTTTTATGTGCCTAAAAGGGGGAAAAAGGAATACAATAGTTTTGGGTTTAAAATGGAAATTTAAAAGAATTTAAAACATGTAACTAATATTTAGGAATTTTAAGATACATTTTATGATCTTCTTCCATGGGGTACACTTTCCTATGGGTCATACAAGTGCAAAACTATCCTTTTTCTCAATAAAACTACCCTTTCTTCTAAAGAACCTACCATTATTTAGTTATGGTAGTTTATTAAGACCTATTAATACATATGGGATGTGAAATAATCTTTTTAAACCTTCATATTTCCAAATTAGGTTGTAAAACCTACTAAATTCTCTATTTAGGACCACAAAATGACTCAAAATGATAAAAGAACTAAAATACTAATTGACCAAGATTAATATAACATGAAATCACACTAAATGACTGATAATACACCTTATGAATAAATTTTAGATCCCTTAAAACATATAAATACCAATTTTTTACCTATAGGGGCCCCAATTTGACCTATAGGGTAAAATTTGGTCAGCCAATTGGTAAGTCATAGGGGTGTATGCCTATTATACTAACTAGAATAGTAACCTTATTAGTCCATTGAGCTTAGTGAGTCATTTGAAGTTTGAGATACAATAAGATGAATTGGACCATAGTATTTTATTAAGATAATACCACTTGATTACCTCAACTATACAAAACAAAGGACACACACAAAACCAAACAAACAAACACATAAGACGCACACATACATGTGCTCAAGGAACTTAGGGGAATCAAAAACAAACTATTATGCACAACTAGGAACTAATCATGCCTACATTCTAGGATAAAAAGGAAAGTTCCTTTAATCATCCTCTTGGTGATATGGATCATAGTGCCAAGCATGTTTCTCCTTGCATTGGGTACTTTGTATACCAGACCTATTCCTTGGCACTTAACTTAACCTGCTCTCAAGTAGATCATATTTAAATAGATCTCTAATGTAGATATATTCCTCTTCAAAATTTATAAATACCTCATACTTATACCCACTCTTAATTTCATGATCAACTTGTATCTTCTTAGTAGGCATGGCTTCAAGAGAATTGATTTCTTTTTCCTTAAAGGATTTTATTCCATCCTTAAAGAGATGTTGTTTTTCTCCCAACTAGTTGAGAGGATGATAACCCATCTTGGTGATTTCAAAAATTTCATCACGAGATGCATATTCCTCTTGGAAGAATAGATTTAAAAAGTTACCTTTTCTTTGCATAATCACTTCAGTTACCTTTTCTTTGATTAGCTCATAGCCTCCTTAAAGAGGATTATATCCTCCTCCAATTATATAAAATAAGTCATCCAAAGGCTGATTAGTATTTTTTTATTTTCCACCCATGATTTCTTGCATAGTGATGGAAGAACCATGGAATATTTTTTCCTCTTTGGCAAAAGGAAGACCTTCTTCCATATCCACCCAATCTCAAGATTCAACACAAGATACCACCTCTTCTTTAGCATTTAAAACCTCTTGAGGGATCTCAATTTACATATAAAGATATACAATAGGAATTTGATTCTCAATGGATATAATATCTTCAATCTCCTTGTTTGTGATTCCAAGACTATGCATCTTGAAGTCATGTGACTTAGTCCAATGAGGCTGCCAAGTAGCTAGACCTTCGTCAAGCAAGAGTTATAATTTTTTATCAACCAAATACTCTTATTTAAGTTCCAATGCCATAGTTAAATCAATTAAAATGGTGATGGGGTGAGGAAAAGATGAATTATTTGGTAGAGGTAGAACATAGAACTCAAAATTAGACTGAGAGTGAAATGTAGGGGATTCTTTTGGAATCTCTTGAGGAAGGGGAGGTAGACCTTGGGATAAAATAGCTTGGTTTTCTTCCTTTAATTTGATAATTATTTCATTAGCATATTATTTATATTAAAAACTATATTTATGAGGGGTATATGTGGTGTGTTTAGGCATAGGATATTCTTTTGGGTCTAAACCTTCTATCACATCTTGACTTAGCAATTTTATCTTTGACTCTAACTCTTTAATTTTCTTGGCTAGGTTCTCTTATAAAAGTCTTTTTTATATTTCATATGAATCATTATGAGGATGAGGAGTACAATATGTCTCATATTGAGGATAATAGGTTTCTTAAGGAAGGGTGGGAGGGACTTGCAAAGGATCAAATTCATTCACAACTTCACACTTATTAAATATGCTTCTATCCTCTTTATTTCCCCATGACTCCACTATATTATTCCAGCTTATAATTTTAGGATTAGAAGTATTTTATTGAGGTGGTGATTTAATTTGATGAGTGGATGAAGTTATCAAAGAGCTTGGAATTTCCTCAAGCTTGGATTCTCCACTGTATCTCCAACTTGGAATCTCATATCTAGAGGTCTTTTCTTGAGGTGGGGATGTAAAGGGAAAGGGAAATGATGGATTAGATTCCACTTATTTTTGTTATGACATATACTTATTCATATGAATATTATCCAACTCAATCTTCCTATCAATATTAGCTTAAAACATAATATTTTTCTTTTCAACTCTCTCTTCTAACTGATTGGGAAAAGGATGGCTTTGACAAGCTTGATTGGGATCATGAGTAGGAGTTAAGTAGGACTGATAGAAAAATTGGGGAAGTGGATATTAAGGCTAGTAGGTTTGGTGAGGTTTCATTTCATTAATTATTTTCTAATTGGCTCTCTCAATAGGTGTCCACTCTCTTTTGACCAAATCTAATGCATATCTCACCTTATGAATAATATGAATAGGAACCTCTTGAACACATCCACTTTACATGTCAATATCTAACATATACCTCTCATATCCCAAAATATTTTTTTTGAAAGTGGAAATGGATTGACTTGGAAAGTGACTGAGTTAATTAGGAGAAGAAAGATATTGAGGAAGCTAATTGTAGGTATGATACACTTCATGAAAATACTAATAAGGATCATATTTGAGTTAATGAATATCATATTGAATTTGGTAAGGATCATGACAAGGCTAATTAAGAATTTTTTATTATTGATAGGAATGACATAAGCTTGAAATGTCTCACCAACTTATGTAAAATAGAACTCAACACCAAAGTCAGCCATGGAACTTCTTTGAAACCAAGAACACAAATAAATCTATTACCATAAATATTAAAAAGTAAATTTAGGATGTTTGACCAGTTGATGTATCTTTAGAGTCACCATTGATGATTAGATAAATGTCTCCAAAGGTTGATTATTGAAAGATAACACAAAAAATCTTTCAACATCTTGGATTAAGAATCCTACTGGGCATGATAAAAACTATTGTCACTTGGATTTCCACCCTTTGATGAGATGTCTTAGATCTCCTCATCCAAGTGGAACAATTAAAACACCTTTAGGCTTGTGGGTAACCTAAGGATGATGTGAATCTCTAGATAGTACCAATTTGGATCATAACTACACCTAAAATTTTGTAGGGGGGAAGGGAGAGATAAAACTGTAATTAAACTATCCTAATGGAGATAATACACCAAATAATTTGATGAATTCCAACTAGCTTCATGTTACACATGGTAACAACGGACTAACCAAACATACAATTATCCAATATACATCTTCTCACATCAATGTTACATTATAAGGTTATGGATGAATGTCTAGACTAGGAGGACTAGACAAGAGGACTTTAATGGAACTAGTGAATAATATAACTCATTCAACCTTGACACTTCCTAGAACATGTCACATGCCCTTCAAGAAGATGTTTTCCAACTACAAATAGGATGAAAAAATGAGACATGTTAAGGAATCCATAGTCTTCACTAAGTAAGATCCAACATTAAATTATAAAACACTATGAACATTCATGAAGAGGTAAAAATTAGTAGTCTTATTGATCAAATGGTATTAAAATGAGAAAGGCTTCACCATACTCAGGTGGAGCATCAGTTACAATGGTAAGAAAGCCTAGTTCTTATAGAACTTGAGAGAGAGAGAGAGAGAGAGAGAGAGAGAGAGAGAGAGAGAGGAGAAGATAAAAGCCAAAGGGTTAAAAGGACACTTGTCAAGTTGATAAAATTAATTAATTGTGCATGAGAAGAGGATGTGGGAGGAACCATGCAAGGTTAGAAAGCACAAGTATCCATACAAGGTATGAAACTCTTATAAAGTGGCAAGAAACTCATCATTCTAGAGTGGAAAACTACCTTCATGATTTGGACGTATTTAAACATCCCAAAAATGATTAGGTATATGTATAATGATTTGAATGAAGGGTATGTATTTTATACATGCCTCTCTATTCATTGGTTATAGGCTTGATCATTTAGAATCATCTAGGAATAAGACATCATCATCTATAGTCTTAAAAAACTCT
The DNA here is from genome assembly GCA_037957365.1 of Torreya grandis. Taxonomy (NCBI): domain Eukaryota; kingdom Viridiplantae; phylum Streptophyta; class Pinopsida; order Cupressales; family Taxaceae; genus Torreya; species Torreya grandis. Next base: position 887,303 of record JARHVA010006025.1, read on the forward strand.
TCTTTCAGTAACCTAAACACTTGGCATCCAAAAAGGCATCATTTTTCCATGAAAATACATATTAATGGTTTAATGATACTTTCTAATAACATCCATGGCCTTAGAGGCATCAGGCACACCTTAAAATCACTACACTTAAAGTTTTCCACCCTTCACACTAGCTTAGTCACTATGCTAATTTTAAGTAGTTAAGATGAAGTAGATGGTTAAGGAACTTAGGATTTTTTATAAGGTATGAAAATAAAATGGTGAGATATCAAAAATTTTAATATTTACCTTAATTTTTTTTTCATCTCTTGGAACCTCCTAAAACCTACATAATGCAAAAAAAAGTTATAAAAACCATATTTTGCACCCTATCCATACAATTTCGTATAGTCTAACAAGATGGGGAGGATCCTAAGAGAGTTTTGTATAACCTCAAATATATTTCATGGTCAAAATATGTCATTAGATCAGCTTCCCATCCTAATTTCTCCATTTGAGTCCTTGTAAGGGTTTAGCAAGCATTTTTAGTAGTTTGACATCTTAAGCATTGTTCATAAAAATGGAACATTAAATTTACAAAAAAATTCCATAAGATAGAATTATAAGACTTTTTTAAACTTATATAAACTCCCTTAGACTCCATGCAAAGTATCTTGAAAGATGTAAACATTTGAACTTCTCCTATCAAGCTTAATCCTCCATTCCAATAGGCCTGAGTGACCTTAAAGTCCAAAATTAAAATTTTCATGACATATTCTAAATACAAATGGATTAGAAACATATATTATACCCCAATAAACATGTTTTAATAGGTTATAATTTTCACATCATGTGGAAAGTGAAGGTGACTATCTATTTAGCTTCTAGGCCAAAACCCTAACCTTAAGCCTGACTGCAGCCTTAAGAGTGTAGGGTACCTTATTAATTTCCATAAATTTTTGAATTTTCTATGTAGAAACCCCTGTTTCCCTTGAATTCTAAAATTGTATGTTTTGGATTGTTTTATGTATTTTTATTTTTTTGACATTTTTGTATGAATAAAAATGCAAAATTTGTAAGCTAAATTTGAATAGATTCAAATAAATAAATAAATAGTAGTGTACTCTTTCAACTATCTAAACTCTAATCTTCTTATCCACTTCAGATGATTACAATAAAGATCTCATGCACAGATATAAAATAACATCAAATATTGTCTTAAAAACTTGGTCTTTCTGCAAATCTGAGAATAACTCTAGATCTGGAATGGCTCGGGTTGCTATGTCAAAAAAAACACAGTCACCAACATCAGTTATACTGCTGCTATTAGTTGATATACTATCGACGTTAGTCTCCATCAGTCGGTCTACTTTGTCGACGTCGGTATGAGTCAGTCAATGTTAGTCTCTAGGCTGCCTGTGGCTTCAACTACTACGTGCTTCTACTGATTACACACTTCTCCAATCTGTGATTTGGCTACTATAGCCTGGTATGGATTTGTATGGATTCTATACAGTGGAAAATATAATATAGCACAACCTATATGCTAGACCCCTGATCTCAAGAAATATGATGCTAATACTAAAGATCTCTATCTAGATAAACTTTGAATCAAACCCTAATGAAATAAATACCTGTAGACCTCTATGATAACTTCTATATGAAGTTATCTCTCAAACTAGCAATAGATCAGCTAATCTCTCACAACCTCTAAATTACACACATTGAAGAGTGTACGTTCTCCAATGTAACTAGAATACTGGAAATCCTTGGCTCCTTCTTCTCAGAAAAATACTTAGCAAAATTTGTTCTCAACAATCAATAATCATCAATAATTATAGCCTCCCTCCAATGAGAAACCCTTATATCGTCTAAAAGGTGTGCTTGCCCTAATTAGGGTTTCATAATTAAGAATTAGGGTTTCATAATTAAAATATGCTAAATAATTAATATTTAATTAAATCAATCAAATATTAATATCTCCCTCAATACATGTCTGAAAGAGCCTGAACGAAAGCCAACTGGAAAAATTTTGCTAGTCGAAGCCAAGCCAAGATCCATCAAGACCCTCTATCCATCCTATCAACCTACAAAGGTTGCATAATAGGCTATTCATCAACTTTAAATATGTCAACTAAAAAGGGGACATGACAATCTGCCCCTCCTAAAATTGCTTGTCCTCAAGCAATCACTGAACAATAACCCAATCAATCCACCTGGATCCCATATGTAATCATGATCTATGCTGCTATCAATCAATGCAAGCTCCTGCAATATCCTCTAAAATATAACCAAGATGAATCCATACTCAAACTGGTGAATGCAATTCAACCCAACTCCAAGATCATAAATACCATGTACACATTCCACCATGCTATGCAGAAGGCACACTCTAACTCTGCAACAACTCCCAAATGGAACTACGCCAAGTGTAGAGAATCCACACACTGTACCTTTACTATGATCAACATATCTCTGCAAATCACCAGCCATGGTCTCATCACCCAAAATCCTACCCCATGGCATTAAATCATCCCAAGTACCAAGATAAGGATCCCAACATCCAATCCATGAATGGAAATCAACTAGCAACTCCAGTTAACTCCTCACCTAAATAATGTGAACAATACCAACTGACTGCATGCAGTTGTCTCCTATCCCCACTACAATCTCTGAATTTAGAGTGTGAATGCTAGAAATACTCATATCATCATCAACATGTGTCCTGAATGTAAAAGAAAGCTGAGTCCCTACCACATGTGCTAACTCTTGACTTGAACTCACCTCAAGACAAAGCTCATCCACATGTCTCTCCTGTATTGGTGCCAATGTGCACTCTACATCCCACTCTACTATATCATGTTGTATGAGCCTTTCCATCTTATGAAAAAACATATTTTTGATGTTGCTACCCCGTATTGCCTTAAGAATATGTGTCTTTCCATCAACATCAAAATGGACCTCCATGTCCTTGAGACAAAGAGTGAATTCCTTAAGGGAATGAAGCCACTTCATGCCTAAGACTAAATCTATATCCCCCATGTTCACCACATAATAATCAGCCTTGAACTCATAGTTGTTCAAGTGCAATGGGAGGTCTCTAATCATCTGCTCACACCTAAGAGTGTAACCATCGGCTACCTTAACTCTAATGCCCTTGAAATCCTTGGTAGTGAGTCCACACTTCTCCACAAATCTAGCATCTATAAAATTATGTGTGGCTCCTATGTCAAGAAGGGTTATGACCCTCTGTCTTGCCAAAACTCCACAGAGTCTAAATGAACCATCCGGCTGAATGCTAGATAGGCATGCCTCCTGTATCTAAGGCTCTGAATCTGTCTCTACCTTAGGCTTTAAAGCCTCTACCACTGACTCCTCAAAACTCTCTTGTTGTTTGAAATATTCTGATTCTGAATCCTCATAATAAGCCCACATCACTCGATTTGCCTTGCCCTTAGACCTCAAAGGATAATCATGATTGGCATCATAGGGACCTTTGCAGTAGAATTAAAGCTTCTTTATATGTAGATCATTAAGAGCCTCTCAATCCAAAGGTGGTGCTACTAGATTATCCTTTGAATCATTCTTAACACCTGATTTATCTTTATTGAACTCTAATCCTTCTCTATCTCCATTGAAGCCCTTATTGTCCCTAGATGAAGAAGTACCTCTAGAGTTAAATTTACTAGATGGGGTTGTGATCTCCATACTACATGCCTTATTCATAGCTTCCTGTAATGAAGGAGGATCAAAGGCTTTGATCCAACCTCTAAATGGTTCGGATAGGCCCTCAATGAAGAGAACTACCAATCTACGCTCTGAAATGTTTGGCACCATGACTGCCAATCTCTGGAAATCACCAATGAAGGACTCCAAGTTGCTTTTTTGTTTCAACTATGCCAAATCTTGAAAGTAAACCTTAGGATATTTCTTGTCAAACCACTCAACCAACCTATCCACAAAGTCCCTGTATTCTATCACCTAGTTATGCTGAAGTGTTACCATACCATGGTACCACCAATCATGTGCTACTCCCTCCAAGTGCAAAGTGGTGTATTTGATGGCCTTTATCTTTGTCATTGGCCTCAATGCCAAAAATGTGTCAAGCTTATGAATCCAAGCTTGAGATGTCATCTTACCACTCCCATCAAAAGTGGTCAAAGAAAGCTTGCCAGTAGCCTTCTTCAGCTCACTAAGTTGACCTCTAGGCCTCCTGTCATGTCTAACTGATCTATAGTGCTCTCTCCTCTAATTAAAAAAATGATCAAAGGACATCCTCTCCTGAACCTAAGGAGCTAATAAGTCCCACTCATCATTTGCATCCATGAGGGCATTTTCAAATAGGGGATCTCTAGCTGCCTCCTCTGCTGGAGCTTCTTCTAGTTCTTCTTGAACAAATGTAGGACATGTAGGCCTATCAGTAGTCTTGAAATGAGTTAGTGGTGGTCTATGATTAATAGTAGCACTCTTGTTATTTCCAAGTTCCCCATTCTATCTAACAGGTGGGTTCATCCTCTCTACCATAGTAGTAAGTGCCTGAAGTGCCTGTGTCATCTATTGCTAGCCTATAATCATAACACAAAAGAATTCTCTGGTGTCCTGATCATCATTATTTTTGTGGCCCCTAGGTGGGATATCCTCACACCTGTCACTCATGGTGATTGGCTACTATTCTAACACCTGCATACCTTCAAGCAAGGCTCTACTGCGTGTGTGATACCTATGTGGTCCCAACTCTTGTGGTTGCATGATATTGTTAAACCCTCAGGATGGCAGGAATTTAGCTTTGATACCACTGTAGAAACCCCTATTTCCCTTGAATTCTAAAACTGTATGTTTTGGATTGTTTTATGTATTTTGATTTTTTTGATGTTTTTGCATGAATAAAAATGCAAAATTTGCAAGCTAAATTTGAATAGATTCAAATAAATAAATAAATAGCAGTGTACTCTTTCAACTATTTAAACTCTGATCTTCTTATCCACTTCAGATGATTATAATAAATATCTCATACATAGATATAAAATAACATCAAATATTGTCTTAAAAACCTAGTCTTTCTATAAATATGAGAATAACTCTCGATCTGGAATGGCTCAGGTTGTTGTGTCAAAAAAAACAAATTCAACGACATCGGTTATACTGCCACTATCGATCGATATACTATCAACGTTAGTCTCCATCGGTTGGTCTAATTTGCTGACATCTCTATGAGTCAGCCGATGTCAATCTCTGGGCTGCTTGTGGCTGCGACTGCTACATGCTTCTGTTGACTACACACTTCTCCAATTTGTGATTTAGTTGGTATGGCTTGGTACGAATCTATATGGATTCTGTATAGTGGCAAATACAATATAGCATAGCCTATATGTTAGACCCCTGATCTCAAGAAATATGATGATAATATTGAAGATATCTATATGGATAAACTCTAAATCAAACCCTAATGAAATAAATACCTGTAGACCTCTGTGATAACTTCTATATGAAGTTATCTCTCAAACTGGCAATAGATTAGCTGATCTCTCACAACCTCTAAATTTTACACACTAAAGAGTGTATGTTCTCCAATGCAACTAGAATACTGGAAACCCTTGGCTCCTTCTTCTTAGAAAAATACTTAGCAAAATTTGTTCTCAACAATCAATAATCATCAATAATTATGGCCTCCCTCCAATGAGAAACCCTTATATCCTCTAAAAGGTGTGCTTGCCCTAATTAGGGTTTTATAATTAAAATATGATAAATAATTAATATTTAATTAAATCAATTAAATATTAATATCTCCCTCAATACATGTCTGAAAGAGCCCAAACGAAAGCCAACTGGAAAAATTGTGCTTGTCCAAGCCAAGCCAAGCTCCATCAAGACCCTCTATCCATCCTATCAGCCTACAAAGGTCACATAATAGGCTAATAATCAACTCTAAAGATGTCATTTAAAAAGGGGACATGACATTCTACCATATTTAACTTGATGTTTTCTAACTCTCCAAACCTTATTGAGGTGTTTAGTCAAATCCTAGTCTCATCTTTTGTTAATGCCTCTCAAATCTACCAGTTATGCATAAAGGGAAGTACCCTCTATCTATGAAAAAATACAAGGTACTTACCCTATTTCATCATGAAAATTAGTTTTATAGGAGTACTTATAAGTCAAAAATATTATCCATACCAAAATATATCCCTTTGTCATATCATTTGACCCCTGAAACTTGTAAAATTCAAAATTGGTTCCTACGAAAGTAGACTGATTGTATGGACTTCTAGTGTGGACTATGTTTGACTGATTTGGGATTATTATGTAATTAATTTATAATATAAATTTCCTATAAATAATACCATGGTATTTATATGTCCCAATATCCATTCACCATTTCAACCTTTCATATACCCTTCAAACACCTTACCTAGCCTAGACTGAGTTTCCTTTCTGACTTTGTTCTATCTTAATGACTCATGTAGGTATACATTAGCTTTAAATGAGTTTTGGTCATTGTTTTTAAATAAATTACTTGTATATTTTGTGTCACCTATAAATTTATCATGTTTTTATTCCCCTTTAATGCCTTTAAACATCACCAAGGCATCATGTTTAGGTCACTGTCTGCCTACAGCTATAGGTGCACATTTATGATGGATTTCATTCATGATGGATTTCATTCCCAATTGGTATCCCTTCAATAAAAAAATATTTATATCTCAATTATTAAACTCTTCCTTATGAATGATATGGAAAATAGGTCTTAGTTGTAGGTCAACATTTCTCAGTGTACGAACTGAAAGTATACATGAGAATCAAAAAAAGTATATTTCCCTCCTTTGATGATATCTTAGGTCATGAATGTTATTTACATCCATGAAATAAAATTTAAACATATATTAATTTATATTTTTTAAATATTTAATGAAAAATTCTCTTGGACCTCAAATATGTAGGTGAACATTGCTTGGGTTAGTGCATAAAAGCACAACTTTGGGCCTACAAAAAACTAACCTCCCATGATTATCTAGCCCCAAACTCTACAAATTCCTTATCCATGATAGTGTATATAATTATTTATAATATATATGCCTCAAATAACATGATAATCATGTTTTAAATCTTCCACAATACTCCCAAGTTCTCTATTTTGCCAATTTAGGGATAAGGGGCGTGAAACACACAGTCATTACTTTGAAGGTGACTTCAACTTTGTTTAACAGTATATTATTTTTGGTATGTATTTTAGGATCCATTTATCATGTTATAACTTGAAAATGAGCTCCATTGTGTGCCTTAACACCTAAATATGGCTCTTTATCTCTCTACTCAAGCCACCTATAGGTGGTTATTCCACAGTGCAGTTAGTGAAGATGAGGATGAGTAGTAGGCATGATGGTAACCTTTTCATTAGTATTTATACATATTAAAACCTTACAAAAACAAAATAATTTATCATTAAAGCTTGAAACAAGGTTCAAATATCCATCCTAGTATTTTTCTCTCATGTAGGTGCTAATAGAGTTATATATAAGTAGTGGGCAAGATTTGAGCAATATGCATGGGGAATAGCTTCATGAGAAAACCTAACCTATATATCAATTATTAAAATGAATTTTTATCACTATCAAGGTATTTAAATAAGTCTCAAAACCTATAATTCAATGTGATACAATTCCAAGAGATGCCTATAGACATACTTCCATGACTACTGGACTGTAAATGTTGCATATGACTGAAATACTTCTCCTTTTAATCTTTTTAGAGGATATAACTTTTTTTATCTGACTAGGGTGATTCATTTAAAATCTAAATAATATAAAAATACTTCCATTTACATTTTAAAATTCTTTCATAATTCTTCTAGCTAAATGTATGTGGTAGTCAAATAGTAAACTGGCTATATGATGCTTCATGATTACACTCTCATGGAATATGTCTTAAAATATGAGATTATAAGGTGAAGGGAAAAAATATCACATTTTAAGAATTAATAATGACCTAATATAACAATATAAAACCATGATTAAAAATTATGATCCTAAAAATAGTGGAAAACTACCTATCATCCTAAAAGAGACTAATCTTCCTACCTGAGATGATTTTCTCACTAAAACATAATTAAACCTAAAAAAATCATGGATGTAATATAAGAAGAGACATAAAATCCTCTATATTAAACCTTAGTAATTGGTTTATAATAAATTTACAAAAATGGATTAAAACCTATAGGGTGTATGAAATAACAAGTAGAAAAACCTAGTCAACTTGATGAGGATGGTTCACAAAGCACAATCCACCATTATTAAAAATATTGGTATGGAAATGAGCCTATCTAAGTTTAATTTTTATTCCCAAATACATTTGACCTATAATTTCTCTTGCTTATCATACCAAGTACAAAATTGAAGATTAAATCTATGTCCCTAAAAGGGTGAAAAAGGAGCACAATAATTTTGTACTTAAAATGACACTTCCAAAGCAATTTAAAATGTGGAACTAATATTGAGGAAGATAAATATCGATTCTATGATCTTCTCCCACATGGCACACTTCCCTATGGGTTGTACAAGTGCTAAACTCTCCTTTTTTCTCAATAAAACCACCATTTCTTCTGAAGAACCTACCACTTTTTAGATATGATAGTTTATTAAGACCTCTTAGGACACATGGGATGTGACATAATATTTTTAAACCTTCACATTTTCCAAGGATACCATATAACCTACTAAAAACTCTATTTAGGACCTTAGAATGACTCAAAATGATAAAAGGACAAAAAAAATAATTAACCAAGGTTAATATAACATGAAATCACACTAAATGACCAATAATCACCTTATGACCAAGTGTTACACCCCTTAAAACATATAAATACCAAGTTATTACCTAAAGGGGCCCCAACTTGACCTGTAAGGTCAAATTTGGTTAACAAGACCTTCCATAAGGTCTTGAAACATTGAAGAAGTTATAACAGTCATTATGGATCCATAAAGAGGTAGCCAAACTTGAGGATCATATAAAATTATAGAGAATTATTTTTAAGGACTTGTTACCTTAAGAAATCTAAAATATAGCCCTGACTACTTTTGGTGATACTATATGATGATGTGACATATATTTTAGATGAATTTTAATGCATCCATAATGTAGCCCTCATATAGGGTAACACCTTAAAAATAGAGTGATTGATTTGGTTAATAGAGTATCATGCTAGAAGGCTTAAAATCCATGCATTTTTTCACTACAAAATGTCAATGTTCATTGTAGTATCCTAAAATTTTAAATGACCTTATTGACCAAGGTGGCCTAACAAGAGCATATAACCATATCAATTGATTCTATTTAAGTGAGAGGCATACTAGTGTTTCAAATAACATCAAGAGGAGTGAAATTTTAAGGTACCAACCTATATCATAATCTATAGGTATGCCTTTCCCTTAGAGTGTCCACCTATAGCTTGACTGTAGGTACTCACAAATCATGAGATGAACCTTGGTGACCATAGGACTAAACACATAAGTAATTATCAATTAGATTTTTTTATAATAATCAAAAGATATTTCATGATGGGTATCATAGGTTTAAAATGTTGATATACATATGCAAGACCATTTTTACTCCAATAATGGTCAACTATAGTTGACTTTAGTATGATAATGCTATAAAATATGTCTGTCCTTATGTTGGTATAACATAATGCATGGTGTAAGAAATTACAACTATGATTTTATTATATAATACCTCAATAAGGTATTATGGAAATTATTCAAGTTATAACCATCCAAAATAAACCTACAGGCACCTCTCTTCTAAGTTGAAACATATGACACATTTGACTATAATTGAGCCTATCAAAATGGAGGTTCTATAATGAAGATTTTATAAATGTTGTAAATCCATGATATTTCTAAGAAAACCTTATTAATTATAGTATTAATATAAATATACTCTCATGATAAGAAAATAGGGCAAGAGTTGGTCCTAAAGGACAACCTATAGTCCACATAGAAAAGCCTACACATAATGAGTCACATAGAATGTCTATCTTGGATTTTAGAATAATTAGAGGTGCTAGAGACATGAAAAAACCTTATAATATGGTAAAAATAATCACCATTACTTTCCCAAGATCCTCATATATTTACATTTATTGATGGAATAGGGGAATTGACGTCTTTTTTGTTTTAGATAGAGGGCACTCTTAAAAGGTGAAAAATTGTAAGTTTAGTAAACAAATAATAATAAGGTGTGTTGGGGAGGTTTTAACCTTGTGATTATATTTATGGATTTTATTTAGACATGAAAAAACCTAAATGAGGCCTTTCAATCTTTGGAAACTACTCAAAGGTGTTGTTGAGTATTTATATGCAGAAATACCTATTAGATCTTGGCTAAGCCTAAATCCCTAAGTGGGTCTAATGTCAATTCTAATAGTAGAGGATAATTATAAAGAATTGGATCACCTTCAATAGGACTTATAAGGAGTTTGAGAACCTTTTATTTTTATAGAAATACATAAGAAAGTCATTTATTATCCTAGGATCCTAACTAGGTATGTAGAATGCAAAGGAAAACTTGAGAAGGCAAATTTAAAAAGATCACACCTATACAGAGGCTTAGCATGGGAGTCTGAGGAGATAAAACAAGTTTAAGGGGGTCCAAAATAAGTATATAGTGGAATTTTTTTAGGGTTCTAACTTAAAACTTCTTTGAAGAATCCTTAAGGGTGAAAACTACTTAAATCCCTCTAAAATCCTTGATAACAACCTGATGGGAAAGATGAAAAATGAGGCATATAGATTAGCTAGAATGAATTACGAGATGATTAGAACATGTAGAGGACTTCCCAGAGTTCTTTCCCATTAAGTTGGATCTTACCCTACTTATATGAACAGGGTACAAATTAGATTTTCTTGATAGATTTTTGTGTTGTATAGGTACAAAAGGGTTTAAAAGGATGTAAATCACTTTGGGAGGCATGGTGAGACATAATATAAATATCCATGTCCATATCTTACTTCAAAAAATCTCACAATTATCTCTGATAATACCTCCACTTCAACCAGTTCATAATGACAGTGAATGAAGGGTGATCACCTAGTGAGAAGGTGATAACTCCAATTGGGAAACATTTTGAGGTCTTCTTGATGAATCTAATGGAATGAGGACTCTAAAAAAGTGTCACTTCATCCTCTATATGGATTGGTTTGAGAAATTAATGAGCATCTTAGTGCCAAGTGTGAAGATAGGTCTAGAGAAGAGTGATTATGACTACAGGTAATGAGAACACTTGGCTAGAAAAATATTGATGATTAGGGACACATCCAATGTATGTTGGATCCTTTTTATAATCACTCCCTCATATTTAAATGATCTCACATATCCCTATTATACTATGGATAATTTAAAGAAGGTAACTGATGAAGTCAATTTCTAAGAAAGTAATTGAAGAGTCCTATGCTAGACCTAAAGGAGTTTGATGCTTTGAGGTACATTTGTCTAAGTATACCTTACACATTCTATCCCATATTCCAATTACATAAATCCTTCTCTCATCTTGATAAGTGGTTTTGTATGCTTGGACTTCATTCTCCTCTCTTTTCTCTCAAATTCTATAATTACTAGCCATTTTGGCTCTTCTTTCATAATACCACACCTGGTATGGTGAAGCCTTGTTGGTTTGATGTTGTAATTTTCATTTAAATAATATAATTCATTGATTTTTGAGTTTACATACATCTTTTCTAAGTTTGAAAAGTTATCAATGGTAAGGTTTAATGATTATATCCTTAATTCTCTTTGTCCTTTCATGTCTAGTGTAAGATGTTCTCATTCTAATAGGTCATATAGATTTTATCTAGTGTGTTTATCTCCCTTAAAGTATAAAATTGTAATTAGAGTCTAAAATATTCCCTTTTGTCCACTTGTCTTGAGTTGTCTCATGCATATTGTAGAGAGGATTACATAACATGATTAGTCAAACATTAGTCCAATAAATCAAAGGAAAAATGCATAAGAGTAAATTGAATTATGCCTATCTATTCATGTGGGAATTTCTAATGATAATGAAAGATAAATGAAATAAATAAAGAAACCTATACCTTCCCAAGTATATTAATCCTTCAAGAGAGAATCAAAAACATGTTCTCCCTTGATCAAGCATCCTTGTCTTCATCAACAATGGTGGAAAACTCCTCCAATGTCTCAAGAACACTCCATAAAACATAAGCTCATGATATATAACTATCTTATTTATCTATCAAATGAAGCTAATCTAGATATGAATAATATAATAATCAAAACACAAATGAGTTATGGAGAGATTTTAGCATTATAACATTGTAATAATTGAGCTTAAAAAATGATGTTCATGGCCTCTCTATTTATAGATTTTGAGATTGATCAAGATCAAACATTACCATCCATCTCAATATATGAGATGTGTGGCCATGGATTAATCCAATTATACAACTAAATCTATAAATATCTCTCATAAATGTTTGGGATAGAGGGGCATTCGAGAGGCATGGAGGGTCTTAATGAGGCATGGTAAACCCATAATCTTGATATTTTATACATTTATGGATTATGGATGTCACCCCATATGATGTTGTCATTAGGAGATGCAGTTAAAAAATTAATTTCCAAAAATAAATATTCAACAACTCTCATGTAAAATCCATTTAAGCTCTTTATTTGGATCAATTATCCTTAAACAAGGTTAATCAACATTTGTGAAATTATTTAGAAATTGGCCCTCAATTAATCAAAATGGTGAGAAAGTCATATTATTAGGTTGTAATTTGACAAGAGAAGAATTAGAAGGTGATGTTAGATACATTAGAACCGTATTCCCATTTAGGATGATTTCAACACAAAATAACAAAGGTACATGACATGTACCAATGAATTAGAAGAAAAGAGTGATCCAAAGCATAAAAAGGTGAAATCATCATTTTGACTCGAAATGAATTGATCAAAGTTAGGTATCACATAAAATGCATTTCCCTATTTAAGGATACTTTGACCTAAATTGGCACCTATAAATGACAAGTTTAAACCATTTAGGATGTTTTAATGGTTTTGACCTAAAATGTGCATTTGAGTGAAAATCAAGTAAGATTGACAATTTCAACACAAATGGTGTTAGGAATTGAATGTCTACATTTTTCTCATATTTGAGAAGGCATAATGAGACATTCAGATGAAGAAACATATTTTCAAAGGAAATATTTGTGAAGAATCAATTGAAACATACCTACAATTACCCCTCGAGAGGACAAACTAAGATGAAAGAGAGGGATGAACTCTTAAAAAGAGAGAGAAAGTGATAGATTAACCCATGGAATATATCACATCCATATGAACTAATTCTTACACAAGTGACTACCATCAATGATAAAAATATAAGTAGAGTTATAATAGGCCTCAAAGATGGGGGGAATGGGAAAGATAGAATCCATAAATGTAAGGGACACACTTTAAATATACCCAATTTGAGAGTACAAGATGTGTGCTTATGGCATTGATCAATATCGAGACAACTTGTACACTAAATATTGTCGTTGAGGGCATTAGTGTGGAGAGCTTAGAATTAGAAGAAAATAAAGAATGTTTTGCTTCAAGAAGGGAAGCACCACTAGAATGGGGTCTCTAAAGAGAAGATAATAAGAGGTGCCCCAATAGAGAAAATGTGATCGTGATAAGATAGTTTTGCCCTAGTAGGGTAAATTTTGATCTTTGATAAAAAATAAATTATGGTTTGGCCCTGTAGAGATGATTTGATTATAACATTATTTAGATGTTGTGCCCTAGCATGGGAAATTGGAAAGCAAAATAGCTCAATGACATAACCCAAAATATAGGTTAAAGTGAGTGGGTACAAATGTACATGTGATGGTGTAATGGCTTAGAAAGCCACATAAAACCAAATAAATGAGAATGCACAAAGTGATGAAAGAGATGAGAACAAGAATGAAAGGTAGTTGAGCTAACTCTAAATATGCTAGACAAGTGGATGATACCTACATAGTTCTATAGACTCATGTTCCAACATAAGATTCAAGCCAATGTAGTTTAACCAAGTTTTGGAGAGAAGGGAATGATGAATACTGACTAAGAATTAATTAAACTCATAATGTATGTGAAGAGATACATGTCTGAGCATAGAGTCAAGTGCTACAATGCATGATACCTAGATGCCTATTTTCATATTATGAGGTTAGATTATGCAAAGTGTTCTTAAGAACTATTCATCAAAATGATGTTGACATTAAGAATTTGAAACCTGAGCTCAAAGTGCTTGCTATAGAAAAATAAATTAGGCATCATAAGTATGAATAACTTAGAATGACATAATATTTCAATTGTGAATACCTATAACTAAGGATAATGGTAAAACAATGACCAAAACTATAATTATAGCTATTTAAATTTACATGAAAAAGAGAAATGAAAAAGAAAAAGAAAACAAGACATCTTAACAACATGAGATCAAGATAAAAATAATCAAGATCTATATGGACCATCAAGATGTACTTGGAAAATAAAATAAAGTAAGACCAAATAAGAAAAACAAAAAACCATACAACAAACAACAATAAAATAAACACACACAAAATGTTTTTGAGTTTTTTAAATGTTTTATAAATGTTTTTTTGAAATTTTCTAAGTATCTCAACCTGATTAAGGATTAAGAGATACAGAACAATCCATCTCATGAAATGGTGAGATCATGCCAACTTAAAATGCTTGTAATATGGTAAGAGTGTATGATAAGAAGGATTGAGTTGACGTCGATATGAATTGATTATGACCTATATAACCCAAAAATAATCCCAAGTCACATTAATTCTACCCACACAAAAGATGGTGAAAAACTGACGAAGTCACAATAATCTCACAAACAAAGGTGAACGACAAGATAAATGATAATAGTAATGCCCAACTGATATGAGAATATGTGATAAAAAAAAGTCATTGTAACTAATTTTCCCATAGGCATTTATAATTAGGAAATAATGTCATAATATTGATTTTCCCAAAGGTGGTTATAATTAGGGGTACCAAAAATAATATTGATTTGCCCATAGGTGGTTTTAATTAGTGATACCAAATCAAATAATTAATTAAAGATAAATTGCTAGATCAAATGTCATACTACTTCCATAGACTATCATTGAGCACAAAATTCTTTTTTTTTTGAAACTAGATCAAAATCCCCCCATAAAATGTGTAGGATGAACTAAAGGAACCAAGATCAAAATAGGATCGATAAGATGACTAAAATCAAGCCTCAATCAATAATAAAGTAATGGTATAATAAAAATGGTGTAATGAAATAATCAAAATAAAATTGTCTATAGAGGCAACAAAGTTTCCCCCAAGAGATTATTAGTTTAGATTTCTCACAAAATAGTGAGAACATAGCTTAGGTTTCTTTTAAAATGGTGAGAGCGTTCAAACTTAACAATTTCTCACACAATGGTGAGAGCATAGCAAAGGGGTGACTAAGCTAACCTCAAGAGAAATTGAGCACTACCTACATAGTCCCAAAGGACCTCATGTCAATGTAGTTCAAACAACATGGTTCATGGATCACAATGGTATAATAATTCCTATAATAAAATGGTCTATGGGGTTTCCCCCAAGATAATAGGAAAGGACAATGTTCAATGGGTACATGGTAAAAAATGGTTCTATTACTCCTACTAACATGGATATGCATCCTAGTCAATATGTGAGACAGCTAAAATGATCAATTATAATTTTTTTACCTAATTACCTTTTGATACAATTACTCTATCAAAAACTTTTTGTCGATATGGATCTCAATAATGTGTTTATGATATTTGTTGGTCATTGATTATGCTTACTTCAAAAATCGAGACAAGATAACTTCATAGCCTCTATAAATAAAAACATTACCAATGATAAATGATATAAATAGGTACTGAATGGGTGGATGATAATGGAATGTATAATGAATGGGAAATAAATCAAGATAAGTATTTTTAGTCACACATAATGTTACTGATGTTGGATTTGACATAATTTTAGTTGTGATGGGGCTGGAGACCTCTAAAGATGCTCTCGATAAGACTACCAAATTATTCTATTACTTGATCTTGAGAGTAGCTACCATCTAATTATGATGTATATTAGAATCTATTTTGATTTGATCTTTAATAATATATTTAGTAAATAGTGAAGAACTTTTATGCTTAGCTATTGGTGCCTCGATGAGGTTTTCACTAATGAATTTGTTTTGATCATCCCATAGTGCCTCTAAGAATGTTTCATGAAGAAATGTCAACATTTTCCTTTTTTTTCCTAACACCTTCGAAAAAAGGATTCACTAAAATGTGATAAGTTTGATATTTTCTTATCCTATAGCACATTCAAAAAGGTTTCAATAGGAGATTTTTCTTCTTATAAATGAATGTGGTCTTTGTCCTCTTGATAGTCTACAAATGGTATATTGCGTTGATGCAATTTAACAAAATGTGATTTTGTTGGTCCCAATTGATACTTGTGGGAGGTGTAATTCCAATATAATGGCTATGTTGGGTGGAAATAATGGGATGATTAAAGGTAACATAATTGTCATAGAATATACTAGGAGAACTTGTATAGATGCTGAAGTAATCATCCTCAAAAATTGTAGAATGATCACAAATATATTCAAATTGATCTATAAGGAAATTGTAACCAATGTTGTAATAACCATGACTATAATCTATTTTTGAATCCAATTCTAAAGAAAGGTACTTTGAATCTAATATCACAACTAATATTGATTCTATTTCTACTACTAAATCCAATGTTGATTCAAAAATAAAACTTGACTCTAATTTTGATTCTTAATCTGATGTGGTTGTGTCTTTAATGTTCTATTGAATTCTAAATGTTTGAGAATTAATAGACTATGATGGCATAATGGGCTCAATAAAAACTAATTCATCTTGGAAGAGGTCAACATATACTAGCTCATATAAGTGAAGCTCATCAAAGAGAGAGAACCATTCAAGGGTTGTCTCGACAAAATCATGTCTACCAAAGTGAGACTCTATAATGAGTGGGAAAAGATCAAGAGACAAATTTGCAAAGACTGACTTGTCAAGGAGATGAGACTCCTTAAAAATAGGTAACATATGAATAGGTAACTTATCCTAGGTTGAATTATCACAAATGGATGTTTTAACAATAACATTTTGGTTTTGGTTCATAATTGGTTTCAAAATATCAACTTTGTTAAGCACAGAATATACTGAGAGGGGGGGGTGAATTAGTATATCATATATCTTATAAAACTTGCCCTTAATCAAATTCCACTTAATCAAACACTAAAGATATGCAATAGAACTAAAATAATAAACACCACACAAGAGAGAGACACCAGATATAATGTGGAAACCCAATGTGGGAAAAAACACGGAGAAAAATCTCAAGTATATGAATGAGCACCAACCCAAACAATATTTTCAAGAACCAACTTGCAAGAGCACCAACCCAGCAACTATTCATGAGCACCAACCCATCGGAGCACCAACCCCTTTGCTGAGCACCAATCCAGCAATGATTTGTGAGCACCAACGCACAAGAGCACCAACCCCCTTCCTAAGAACCAACCCAACAACAATTTGTGAGCACCAACCCACAAGAGCACCAACCCCTTTGTGTATACCACACAACTATCTCTCAATGTTTCTATCTCAGCAAATGATAGTTCATTACAACATCTCTTTCCTCTCTCTCACCTTTGCTCTTCTAAGCTATTTATAATAAATACAAATCATATTCATCTCTCACAAATGCTCTTCTAAGCTAGATAATACAATATCAAATCAACCTCTTTCACTCATATTATAAATGGCTTCTCAAGCCTTTATTTATAGCTTTCCAAATGACCTTTAGCCTTCCCCCTTTGTGACCATTCAATCCTCATGGAAAATGGTGCCAAACTTGTATGACCCTTCATATCCTTGCCTTTGAAAAGTCATGTGGTGACCCTTCATGAGAAAAAATGTCCTTCACTCTTTTGTCTTTACTTTGGTGACTTTTTGTATTCCTCAAAGTGTCCCTTCATGAGAAATTGCACCCTTCCTATTTTGTCTTCACTTGGTGACTCTTGGAATTCCCCAAGATGAATCTTCATGGGAAAATACATCCCATCATTCTTTTGTCTTTACCTCATGGCTCTTTGACTTCTCCATGGGCCCTTCTTTTGTCTCATATGCAACCAAAAATATATTCATTAATATTAAATAAATATTAACTCACATTAGTCAAGATATATCTATTACAAATATCATTAATTGCAATGGGGCCTTTATCATCAAAATTGCTAGACCTTTGACATCAATGACAATATTTCCAACAATATCCCCTTTTGTCATTGATGGAAACCTCAATCTTGAAACTGCCACATCCTGTCACCTACACACATTGTCATCTAAAAACATATAGTAACTCCCCCTTACTGTAACAACCTATACCTATTCCCTATACCTATTTCTACACCTGTACCTATCATTCTCCCCCTTTGACATCAATGGCAAAGGGCCTACCTAGAGCTAACACTTAGCTCCCCCTCAACAGATGCTGAACCTCAATGGCATGAAGTAATGGAAATTACTCCCAAATTCTCTCACAGATACTCAAATGTGTCTTTTGGTAGTACCTTTGTGAAAATATCTACAATCTACTCCATAGTACTAATATATTCCATATTAACCTATTGATCTGCAACCTAATCTCTCAAGAAGTGATATCTAATGGGAATATGTTTTGTTCTTGAATGCATTACTAGATTTTTTAAAATATTTATAGCACTTGTGTTATCACAAGAAATGGAAATAGGTTCATCATACTTTACCTTGATATCTTCCAAAGTTTGCTTCATCCAAAGCACTTGAGTACAACACAATACTGTTGCAATATATTCTAATTTACCTGTAGAAAGTGATACTGAGTTTTGCTTCTTGCTTAGCCATGATACTAATCTATCACCAAGGAAGAAATATCCTCCATTTTTACTCTTTCTATCATCTAAGCACCCTACCAAATTTGAATCTGTGTAAGCAGCTAAAGTGAAATCTTTACTTGTGGGATACCATAATCCATTATCCAATGATCCCCTTGATATATCTAAATATTCTTTTCACCAACTAAACATGACTATCTCTTGGAGATGACTAATATCTTGCAATCATACCTACTTCATGCATGATGTTTGGTCTCGATGCTATCAAATATAAAAGACTACCAATCATAGATCTATACAAAGATTGATCTGTAATAGGTGAATCTTCATCCTTGCTCACTTTATTTCCTATACACATAGGTGTGCCAACTGGTGCACAATCCTCAAAACCAAACTTCGACATTTCTTTGGCATATTTACTTTGAGATACAAAAATTCCTTTATTTGATTGAAATATTTTAAACCCTAAGAAAAATGATAATTCTCCAAGCATAGACATCTCAAATTCTTTTTACATTCTATCAGAAAATTCCTTTGTCATCTTTTCAATATTTCCTCCAAAAATGATATCATCAACATATACCACAACAATCAATTGATGCTCACCTTCTATTTTGATGTAAATATTACTATCAATGAATCCTCTCTTGAATCTTTGATCTTGCAAGTACTTATTAAGTCTTACATACAAAGCTCTGGGAGCTTGTTTTAATCCATACAATGCTTTCTTCAAGTTGCAAACATGGTTACTAATATTCGAGAGAATAAACCCTTCAGGCTGCTCAATGTAGACCTCTTCTTCAAGATTCCCATTTAGGAAGGCAAATTTGACATCCATCTGAAACACTTTGAAAATTTTAAACATTGCATATGCAATAAACATTCTAATAGCCTCTAACCTTGCCACTAGTGAAAAATTTTCTTCAAAATATATTCCCTTAATCTGAGTATATCCTTTACATACTAATCTTGCTTTATTTCTGGTCACTTCTCCATTTATATTTAACTTATTTATATAAACCCATTTTGTTCCCATCACATTGTGATCTTTTGGTCTAGGCACTAATTCCCAAGTATCATTCTTTTATATTTGATCTAATTATTCATCCATAGCCTTAACCTAATGCTCATCATGTCTAGCTTCTGAAAAATTTCTAGGCTGAATTTTAGATAACAAAGAGAAATTAACTTGTTCAGATTCACTTACCATCATTCTTCTGGTCCAAATTCCTTCTTTTATATCCCTGATGATGTCACTTTCGTTATGATTTTTATAAATGTATTTGGATGGAGTCTTGGTTCCCTTTTCCTCCTCCTTTTCCTCATCTTCATCTGATTCTTCAAAGCCTTCCTCTTCAATGATTTCAAGAATGTCTACTAGATCATTGATTCTTTGTGTTCCATCTTCTTCTATCCTGACAATTGCACTTTCAACAATTTTCTTAGTTATTTTTTTATAACATTTATAGGCTTTACTTTTGTAAGAATAACCAATAAATATACTTTCATCTGCTCTAGATTCAAACTTACCAACTTTTTCATTGGTTCTCTTTATGAAGCATTTGCTACCAAAAAATCTGAAATAATCAACTATTGTTGGTTTGTCTTTCCATAGCTCATAAGGAGTCTTGTCACTATTGACTCTTAATAAATATCTATTCTAAATATGCACTACTATACCAAACACCTCTCTCCAATATTTATTTTCTATCTTGGATTCATTTAGCATTGTCCTCGCCATCTCCTGAACTATTCTATTTTTCCATTCAACTACATTTTGTTGTGGGGTTCTAGTTGTTAAATACTATCTCTTTATCCCATTATATTCACAAAAATAAATAAATTGAAATAACATGAATTCTCCTCCTTGATCTGAACTTAGACACTTAATCTTCAGATTATTTTCATTCTCAACTAATGCTTTGAATGCTTTGAACTATCTAAAAGCTTTTGATTTTTTCTTTAAAAACATTATCCAAGTCATATATGAAAAATCATCAATAATAAAAATGAAATATTTATCACCTTGAGTACTTTGAGTCCTCATAGGTCCACATAGATCAGTGTGAACAAGCTCTAGCATTTGAGTGGTCGAGTACTCTTTTGTTTTGAACTGCCTTTTAGCCTACTTCCCATGCTAACAAGGTTCACAAAGCATGTTAGATGGCTTTGAGATCTTTGGAAGATTCCTGACTACTTGCTTTTTTTAGATTTTGACAAGATTGTCAAAATTTATGTGCCCCATTATCTTGTGCCATATCCAACTTTCTTCAATCTGACTCAAACAACAATTTTGACCTTTGATGTCTCATAGCATATATAAGTTATTACATGTTCTCTGAGCATCTGCAACCAATACATCTGAATATTTTCTTCTAATTTCATAACCTTCTACATAAAAATTTAGTGTGTGCCCTTGATCACACATTTGACTTACACTCAAAATTTTATTCTTAATACCTTCTACATATAAAACATTTTTAGTTTTAGTTTTACCATTTTCTAAACTTAGTGTACCTTTTCCAGCAATTCTAGCAGTAGTATTGTCCCTAAATCTCACTGTGCCACCATTAATTTTCTTCAAGGTTATGAACTTTATCTTGTCTCCTATCATGTGCCTCGAACTTATTCTATCAATAAACCATGGCTTTTATTCATTTCTTGCATGCAAAGTTGTCCGAACCAACATAGAACCTTCAGGTTGTTTCTTCTGCCATGTCTGAACCTTTTTCTTGATGAATGGAGCCCCGAAACTCTAGTCCTTATTAATTGACTTGAACACACTTCTACAATACCAAGCTATGTTTCCAAATTTGTTACACTTGTAACAAATTATGGTCTCTTCATCAAAGCTTGATAGAGGAGCAAAAGAGTTATAGCTTCTGCTTGACTCTACATGACCTTCCTTTTCCTTATTTTTGAGATTGTTAGCTCTTTTTCTACATTCTAATTTCTTATGACCATATCCATTATAATAAAAATAGTAACCATAAAAATAGGACCTATTTGTGAATCTCTGACCTGATTGCCTTTTAGCTTTCTAATATCTTATTCAACATATTATTGTTATTCTCAAATTTTGAATCATTGACTATTTTATTATTGACTGCTTTCTCAATCTCTTCTTTTAAAGAGGAAATTTTAGTAATATACCTTTCACATTATTTTCTTTATTTTTCCAACTATGCCATTATATCTTCTTCATTCTTCTTGGCTTCTTCAAAGTGTGCTTGTAGATCTTCAATTATCTCCTTTGACTCATTTTAATTTTTCTCGATCTAGTGCTTCAATCTTCGATTTTTCTTTTCAACAACTTTCAACTCTTCTAAGGCACACATGAGTTCTCCTTCATATTTACTTTGGATTCATCCTCTTCTTCTTCTTGATCAACTATTATTTTGCTTGCAGAGGCACCTTTATGTATGGCCATCTTGTGCTTCCTAATCTACCTTCAAGCTATAAAACTTTTTCAAAAAAAGGAACATGCTCTGATATCAATTGTTAAGCATGTAATATATTAAGAGGAGGGGGTGAATCAGTATATCATATATCTTATAAAACTTTCCCTTAATCAAATTCCACTTAATCAAAAATTCAAGATATGTAATAAAACTAAAACAATAAACACCACACAAGAGAGAGACACTAGATATAACGTGGAAACCCAATGTGGGAAAAACCATGGAGAACAATCTCAAGTATATGAATGAGCACCAACCCAAACAATATTTTCAAGAACCAACTTTCAAGAGCACCAACCCCTTTACTGAGCACCAACCCAGCAACTATTCATGAGCACCAACCCATAGGAGCACCAACCCCTTTGCTGAGCACCAATCCAGCAATGATTTGTGAGCACCAACCCACAAGAGCACCAACCCCCTTGCTAAGAACCAACCCAACAACAATTTGTGAGCACCAACCCACAAGAGCACCAACCCCTTTGTGTATACCACACAACTATCTCTTAATGTTACTATCTCAACAAATGATAGTTCATTACAACATCTCTTTCCTCTCTCTCACCTTTGCTCTTCTAAGCTAGATATAACAAATAAAAATCATATTCATCTCTCAAAAATGCTTTTCTAAGCTAGATAATACAATATCAAATCAACCTCTTTCACTCATATTACAAATGGCTTCTTAACCCTTTATTTATAGCTTTCTAAATGACCTTTGGCCTTCCCCCTTTGTGACCCTTCAATCCTCATGGAAAATGGCACCAAACTTGTATGACCCTTCATATCCTTGCATTTTAAAAGTCATGTGGTAACCCTTCATGAGCAAAAATGTCCTTCCCTCTCTTGTCTTTACTTTGGTGACTTTTCATATTCCTAAGTGTCCCTTCATGAGAAATTGCACCCTTCCTCTTTTTTCTTCACTTGGTGACTCTTGAAATTCCCCAAGATGACTCTTCATGGGAAAATGTGTCCCATCCTTCTTTTGTCTTTACCTTGTGTCTCTTTGACTTCTCCATGGGCCCTTCTTTTGTCTCATATGCAACCAAAAATATATTTGTTAATATTAAATAAATATTAACTCACATTAGCCAAGATATATCTATTACAAATATCATTAAATACAATGGGGCCTTTATCACCAAAAATGCTAGACCTTTGACATCAATGACAATATTTCCAACAAACTTTGAATGCATTTTGATCCTCATAAGATGGTTCTTTAAGAGGTAATAGATCTTTTTTGGCTCAAAGATCAACATAGAATTTCTAAAGTGGGAAAAAGTTGGTTTAGTGAGAACAATATTTTGTGGTTCAATAATAGACTCTCCAAAAATTGACTATTAAAGAAGGGATCAAACACAACTGGTTTATCAAATGGAGGTTCTTCAATAATAGGTTCATAAAAAAATGGTGATGGGCCAAGAATGGCAATAACTAGATGCTTCTTAGTCTAGTTTCTTATGTAAACCAAAGGAAGAGGTCTTAAAATGATGATGACTAGATGCTTTTTAGTTTGGTTGCTCATGCAAACCAAAGGATGAGGTCCTAAAATGGTGACAACTAAATGTTTCTTAGTTTGGTTGCTCATGCAAACCAAAGGAGGATGTCCTAAAATAGTAATTACTAGATTCTTCTTAGTTTGGTTTCCTATGCAAACCAAAGGAGGAGGTCCTAAAATGGTATCCTTTGCACATTATGGATCTTGACTACTCACACAAGCCAAAGCATCCAAGTCTTCCTAGTAAACCCAATCATTCTAATCTTGAGTTGGATCATAAGTTGGATCTTAATTATGTTCCCATGATTTTTTTTTGAGATGGATAGAAATATATCTCACAAACCATATTATCACCATTTGGGTCTTGACTAAAGTCATAAAACTCATATTATGTGGCCATTATATCATAAGTTGGATTATCTATGACTCCATCATAAGTGTAACTAGACATATCCACATTTAATGAATAAATCTCTAAAAAAAAGGCTTAGAGTTTTATAAACATTAAAAAATGATGTCTAAAAGACAAAAGGTTCAACCTATGTCAAAAGGGTGGAGTTGTATCTCCAAAATGGTTTGTGCTAAGATTTGGCATAAAATAGCCTAATGTCAAATGTCTAACATCAAAGTTTTTTCAGGAAAGGGTGTATTCTCCCAAATAAAAACACAAAAACTGAAAAGGATATGCACTCAAACAAATAAATAATATTCTTCAAATTTGGGTAATCATTTAACTAAAGTTATGCAACCCAAAAGAGAAAGATCTATGTATTATCCCCATGAATTGAGGCCTAAACATAAATTAATCAATGTTAGGATCCAAACTTGACAAGGTTAATTTAAAACACAACATTTAGGACTAGGATTGGACCAAACAAGCTAGACAAGAGAGGACAACATGACAACACATAAATGAGGTCTAAATGACACACACACACAAACATGTCTAGAAAAAATTTCAAGGCATAAGTGTGGTTTAAAATGGATAGCATAATGCCTCTTTAAATAAAAGAGTGATGTATAAACAAATTGATTTAGACATGGTTTCTAAACAAACAAATAAGTTTTAGTCTCAAAACATACTAAGCAAAAACGACCAAAATACACTAAGTATAATAATCAAAATCCTAACAAGGGTATGACAATGTGGGGTTGACTAAAATTAAGTAGTTTTTAATCATTTCTAAGGGGATCAATTACACAATGTGTTTTACTTTATGATGCAAAAGAAAAGAAAAAAAATTGGGTGTCTACAACACTTGGCTTGTTGCAAAAATGTCTTGCCCTTTTTGCAACCACTACGTCTATCACTTGCTTAGTGTAGTATGATGTCCAAAGTGTAGATACATCCTATGTGAAACTCCAACACTATAAGATGGTTTAACCCCTCAAACCATTGATCTTAATGGGAGTGGTTGAAGTTAATGTTGGGAGATGAAACCTTGGGTCAAAGCTTCCCTATTGAACTTATGGGAGGTAATGAAGTCCCCCTTGCAATCTAAGTTTGCATAAAAATAAATGAATTAATATAAAGACTTTAGGTTCATTTCAATGTCACCTAGACTATTGCAAGTTTTTCAGGAGTGCTTTAGATGACATTATTTCTATGCCTTGGAGTAGGCATGTTTGCAATAAGGACGTTGCTTTTGATTCCAAAAGTTACCTAAAGGGGATGGATGGAAGAGCATACACGTAATGTCCCTCTTTTTTCAAATCAAATTCCAAGTTTAGATAACTATTGAAGATAAAATTTGACAAGTGAGTTCAATTTTAAGCACTAAATGAAAGATTAGGTGGTGTTATTTTGATCCCTTGGTCTTAAGTTGTAACTTTTAAAGCACAATTTTTCAAAACATTTACTTAAGCATCTCAATTTTCCATTAAGAACCAAAACAAGGTTCCTAATCTATTTTAAGCTTTCAAAGAAGGTCTAAAAATCATGTTTTAATAAATTCTAGGCTTGATCCTGTAATGAAAAAGTTAGAGTGTCCTTTAGCTTTGAAGCTATTTTAAGTTTGGAATAATGTTAGAGGTTATTTGTCTATCCAAAGACATCAACCCAAAATAAAATGTGTTATATTAGAAACATTTAAAGATATTTTCAAGATTTTGTGAAACATATATGTAAATTTAATCTAAACTAACATAAGATTATGAAAATCTAGGAGAAAACATATGGTTTTAAAAAAAATTATGAAAAATAGAGTCCATACGACCCCAAAACAAGCATTTGAAAATGGCTTATTAGCTCTCAGATCTATTAAAAAACATAGTGAGCATCAATGGTTATACTTGACCACCCACAATCAAAAATAAACATCGGTGGTTGTAGTGACCATCGATAATTGCATTGACAGTTGGTAGTTTACTGTGTAAATCCATGACAAAGAAAAATGGAAAATCAAAGTTAGAAAATCAAATTTCAAGAGTTTTAATAATCTAAATGAATATTTTAAAGTTGCATAATGATCTTCATGTGTGGGATGTATTTAGTCCCACTGGGCATGATAAATTGTAGAGAGGATTACATAAAATAATTAGTCAAACATTAGTCCAATAAATTAAATAAAAAATGCATAAGAGTAAACCAAATTAAGCCTATTATTCATGTGGGAATTGCTAATGAAAATAAAAGACAAATGAAATAAAGAAACAAACCTATACCTTCCTTAGTGGATTCATCCTCCAAGATTGGCTCAAAAACATGTTCTCCCTTGATCAATGATCCTTGTCTTCATCAACAATGGTGGCAAACTCCTCCAATGTCCCAAGAACACTCCACAAGACCTAGGTTCATGATATGTAAATATCTAATTTTCCTATCAAATGAAGATAATCCAAATATGAATAATACAATAATCAAAACACAAATGATTTGTGGAGAGATTTTAGCATTATAACATTACAATATTTGATCATAAAAAATGATGTTCATGACCTCTCTATTTATATATTTTTGAGATTGATCAAGATCAACCATAACCATTCATCTCAAGATTGAGATGTATGGCCATGGATTAATCCAATTATATAATTAAATCCATAAATATCCCTCATAAATATTTGGGATAGAAGGGCATTTGAGAGGTATGGAGGGTCTTAATGAGGCATGAAAGACCCATAATATTAATAAATATGCATTTATGGCTTATAGATTCCACCCCATATGATGATGTCATTAGGTGATGTAGTTAATAGAAATCAATTTCCAAAAATATGCAAAAAATATCATGGAAAATCCACTTAAGCTCTTTATTTGGATCAATTAGCCTTAAACAAGGTTAATCAAAATTTGTTTAATTATTTGAAAATTGGCCCTCAATTAATCAAAATGGTGAGAAAGCCATATTATTGGGTTCTAATTTGACTAGAGAAGAATTATAAGGTGATAATAGATACGTTGGAACCATATTCCCATTTAGGATGATTTCAAAATAGAATAACAAAGGTACATGACATGTACCAATGAATTAGAAGAAAAGAGTGATATAGGCATAAAAAGGTGAAATCATCATTTTGACTCAAAATTAATTGATCAAAGTTAGGTATCACATAAAATGCATTGCCTTTTTAGGGATACTTTGACCTAAATTGGTTCCTATAAATGACAAGTTTGAACCATTTGGGATGTTTTAATATTTTTGACCTAAAATGTGCATTTAAGTGTAATTCATGTAAAATTGACAATTTCAACAAAAATGGTGTTAGAAATTGGATGTCTAAATTTTACCCATATTTTAGAAGGCATAGTGAGACATTCATATGAATTAAAATATTTTCAAAGATAAGAGTTGTCAAGAATAAATTGAAATAGACCCATGATGTTCTCATGTCCTTTCATGTCTAGTGCAAGAATCTCTCATTCTAACAGATGATATAGAGTGTAACTAGTGTGTTTGGCTCCCTTAAAGTGTAAAAGTGTACTTAGAGTATACAATCTTCCCTCTATTCCACTTGCCTTGATTTTTCTCATGCATATCACCTCTATATTGAAATACTAATACTATAACATCTTATGACTTTGAAGCTAGTTTGTAAGTCTTGTTTCTTAGTGAAAGAAGTATGATAGAATTGTGGAAATAATTATATTGTATCACCCTATTATAATAGGTTATTTTCATAAAAACTTTTATCAATTTTCCCACAAGAAATCAATAAGTATAGGAGACAAACACTTACATGTAAATTCAGGGAGCTACACCTTAAACCTAGAGGTCTACTTCTTTTATAAGTAACCTACATACCTAGAAGTACTCCAATGTTTCCCAAATATTAGATTAGGATTTAAAACCATCTTATAAAGGTTCAATATTTAGTGATAACAAGACAAATAACCACTCTTTTACTCATTGATATAAACTTAGGTAATACATTGACACATTGCATCCAGCCACTGCCCAACCCTAAGATAAGGCTATAAATCCTCTTAAGCTATTTACAGAGTATATCACTAAATATTGGGAAGTACACTACCTTTAGAACTAATGAGGTACACATCATACTAATCATTTCCAAGCTATCTAAGTGCATCTTCATAACTTTCCATAGTTGACACATGTACCAATCATTCCTCTTTCTATATGTTACCCACATAATAAGGCTCCTTATTATTCATAGGTTGCACTCCTTACCCTACATTTACTATTCCAATTGAGACATACATTCCTTTCCTTGAGTATCCTATGTACAAGATCCCAAATGAGAATTACTCTTTATCAACTACACGTACCATTTTAGATGAGATGATACAAAAGGAAGTATTTACACAACTTTTCATGAAGATTGATGAGACTCTAGATAGCATTATAATTTAGCTTTAAAGAGATGTTTCTAATGTTATAGATAATATTTATGGTCAAACATATTAGTATTTTTGAAAACTACATGTTGTTATTTCACATTATTCTATGTTATGATTTAGATTAGATTTGTGATCCATATATATATATATATATATATATATATATATATATATATATATATATATATATATATATATATCTTATACACTTGAATATGTGTTGAATTTTATTTCACTTATCTATTTTACATGGGTCATTATATTATGTTTTATGTGTTATATATGGTTTCATTATCTTTCAGCTTTTATTATGGATTCTTATCATTATTTACATGAATGCAAACTTATGATTATGAGTTCATTTCTTTCATGGATTATTTTATTCTCTGTTACAATGAATTTTTTTTTATCATATTTCACTCAAAAATCAGATAATTATTATTGTGACTTGGTTATACAACCTTGATTCTCTTATTATTCTATCTATACCATATGATTAGTTAGAAAACAATACTTCTCATTATACTACTACCTATTGATGCCTAAATATGTATCATAAGTGCCCAGAGAATTCAAGAACACTTCTCTTTTTTTAGAATTCTAATAATTCAAGGCCTAAGTTGTAGGTTATGATAATATTATTATCTATTTATAGAATAGAGGCAAAGCAAGTGGACTGTTTCAAAATATTTATAATGTTTAGTAGTTGGTAGCCACCATGGCCAAATAGCTAATCTATGAAAAATATGAAGTATGTTATGATAAAAATAGTGAATTATGATCAAGAACTAATATAAAGACTAATATAAGATGGATATTTAAAATGAAAATTAAGCTAGAGTGATTTGGTTAAGAAAAGAGAAAAAAGAAAGCTAAGGCAGAGAACAGATGTTGTTATCTTCATTCCAAACATCATGACAAAGTTTAAATATCATATAGGCATGCACTTAACCAATGTATGACATGAAGTAGCATAAGTTAAAATCCTATCACACATTACACAAACATCTAAGCAATGTAGGAAGTAATTCAAATAAAAACCAAGTTCACTTTAAATATTTATCCATGTAATCAAACAACATTATCCCAAATGCAAGAAGAGTAATAAAATAAAATGAACCTAAGAACTTTAAATTAACCTAGCATTGGCACAATTTAATATATTTTCATTTAAATGTACACACTAGGAATTCATAAGAACCATTCAAATCTAGAAGTCAGAACAAACAAGTAACAAGGAAGCTAGGTTAGCAAAAGACAAGCAAATTTGGACAAATTTTATAAAATTATTTGCTTATATTAATTGCTCAAAAGTTACAATTGGTTTTTATTCAAAAAATCCATCCCCCTTTTCCAATTATAAATAACTCCTTTATATAGACAATTTATGAGATATGCCAGTCATTCCTTCTCAACATGCAATTGGACAAGTGTCAACATGTAACTGGATAAGTGTCATAGACAAGTATCCTTTTACAAATGTTTCAAGACCAATTAACTTATTTAATTATGATTGATGGGACATGGGATTTATAAAATACATATGCTTAAAACAATATTCCTTCTCAAAATGTTATACAATCTTAGTTACCAAAGGAATATTTCTTGTCCAACTAACTTTGGGACCCTTTGGTTGATGAAGTCCCCCATTGCTATTGCAAGATTTTCATGGCTCTCTAATGCTCTTAACTTTCAAAAATATTCCCCTCTATTGTTTAGGGTTATATCCACATCCATAATATTTTCCATCCTAGATTTCCCTTGGCTCTTACTTCTCACTTCCTACATTTGAGGTCAAATAGAGTTTCATGTTCTCTCAAGAAATACCCTTTTGAGCTGTTATGGCTGAAAACTTTATTAAATTGCTCACTAGTGGACTAAGGATCAAATTATCTTTGTACAAGTGACAATTTAGTTCCCCTAAAATCAATTTCAATGCTAATAGGAATGAATCAGTGCATTTGTACACTCTTTTAGGTCTTCATTTCAAGTAGGTTCGTAAGGAGCTTTAATGGCATCTATGAGCTCAAATCACAAGTTTTGTGCCTTAAAATGCATTTGAATTTTCCTATTTATACCTTTTCATCCCCAGGTCAACAAAATATTCAAGTTTATTATTTTTTACTTAGATGACATCATTATGGAATCCTTGTTCATTAATACTTGAAATATGACCATTTATCACATTTACCCATGTGTCAATATTTTATTGGCTCTTGGCCCTTTAAAAATTCATCTTTACCTCACACCATTTAATCATCTTTGTAAAAATCAATGTGCTCTATCATATCTTGATCCAAAGGGTGGAAATTCATTGGTTGTTCATTGGTATTTTACCAAAATGGTGATACGTGGTTACTTTTTTGGATTTTTTCACTTTGTGTTATCAGTTCTATTGGGTCAACATGCCTTCACTATGTGGCAACATATTATTTAGTCTAAATTCATTTTGAAAAGTTAATTACCATCTCACACCATTAGATACTTTTTGTCTAGGAAAATGTGCTCCACTGGATCTTATGACTTAGTTCTTATGGTGGTGACACTTGTCACCCTCTCACTCATCCTAAGGCTAGGTTGAATTCTTGATTTAATACACTCCATTGATTACATTGTGTACACTGTGTTGTATACCATTGATCGATGGTAATGTGCTAGAGATTTATAATGAACCATGAGCTTGAATTTTCAACATTGATCTCACATCATTAG
Source organism: Torreya grandis (assembly GCA_037957365.1). Classification (NCBI taxonomy): domain Eukaryota; kingdom Viridiplantae; phylum Streptophyta; class Pinopsida; order Cupressales; family Taxaceae; genus Torreya; species Torreya grandis. The sequence goes on from JARHVA010006025.1 coordinate 918,715, forward strand.
ATCTTCCTCATCCAATTGAATGCATGCCTTAGATTGTGATCAAGGAAGTCAAACATGATTGGTTCCTATAGATAATAGGAAATATTGAAGTCATAGCTTAGGAATAATATAAAACTTAAGCTAAATTTTTGGACCAAGGTTTTCATTTATATTAATAAATATGAATAAATATTTAGGCTAAAGTCTTAATCTAAGTTTAAAACATATTAAAGGAGACCCTATAAAATAAAAGACATAGAATAAAGTCTTAGCCTAAGTTTTTTATTATATGAATAAATACAATAAACCTTAGGGTAAGGATTTAGGCTAAGCTTTATAAAAAAATGACAATGGGTTAGTTATACCATGCCAATAATAAAATATACCAAGGGGTCACATGATGTAGAGGGACCAAGCATAAGATTTTTAGACTAAAAATTAGTCATGTTGAAAAACATGACTAAGCTTTAGGATAAAAATTAAACTAAGTCCATGGCATAATTAAGTGTTCTCATGCAATTTTAAATTAAATTCAAAAGGGGCCTAGATTTAAAACACTATACTAGGGTTTTAATATGACTAAAAATAGATCTAATTAATATTTGATAGATAAAATGATAACAAAAGATAAATTTAATATTGAATCACAAAACCCTAAGCATGTTTAATCCCAAATGTGTTTCCATTTAACCTACAATACAAAAACAAAATCAATAATTTTTAACAATATTGGAAAAGGTGAAACCATGATCATCTGATGACATGTCTATTAATCCAAATTAGAGTTATGAACAATATAAAAACATGATATATATATTCTGATCAAGTGATTTTAAATTTTAAGATACAAATTTGAATAATTTGACATAAGGGTCCCCATTTTTTAGAAATAGGGGTATGTTGACCTCAACAAATGGAAACTTCTAGGGGAAACATAGTAATATGTTATAATTTAGAGACTTTGGTTCAGATAAATAATTAGGTTATTCATTCCAATTAATCAATCATCATTATTTAGATCAATTCATGGTTAAAATAAGTCTTGCACATGTAGAATTGGGATCAAACATCAAAACCTAGTCATGTTGTGTGTGTGATTTGATTCCACTTACAATTTTCCATGGGATTTAAGGGACAACTTCTATATTTCATAACTTTAACCATTAACATTGAATTACAGTGTGTTTGGATATTAATTAAGAACCACACTTTAGCTCATGGAAGACTAAGGCATTACTCTTCTACCAACCACACATCTAGAGCCCTGATAGAGATGCCTTTAGCTCCACTCTATGTCTTACTCCACTACCATATAGGCATCCATAGCCTTAGTAGAGGTTACCAGAATCACCTCTTCTTAGAAATCCCTTGAATTTTGATATAATTTTCTATTTTTATATTCTTCAAATCATTTTTTTCCTTTTATCAAAGGTTGGAAACCAAGCTAACTAGGTTTAAGGATTTGGTCAAATGTTTGATCTTCAGACAATCACCTATGGTTGCAACCTTTATCCTAGGAAATGATGTTTATTAAGTGTAAAAATGAATTTGATTTAATAATTTAAACTTTCATATTACATGTGCAATCCTCATCAAAATCAAGTTTATATCAAAACAAGGCTTAATATTTTATGGAATAGTTAACCTATCCACTAGTCCTTACTAGTTTCTCAAAACTATAACATCAAGCTTTACTTCTTGGTCCATAATCAACCAATGTCTAAAGTTCATACCTACATTCCTAATTTTGATAAGTTCTTATTGAGTGACTAGATGAAACTCAAGCTAAGAACTATCTTGAAAAGGACTTATTAAAATCAATGAATAAAAAAAGAGAAAGCAAACAAATATATATAGACATTATTTATAAACAAGAGATATGAAGGAAAGAAATAGGAAATAAACTAATCTAAAGAACTACACTAACTCCATAAAGAACCTACCTCAAAGATAAAATGGAAAGTTATTTAGTCTAATATAGAACCTTGAAACATGATTTCTTCCATTCAATGGCCCTTTACTGTGGATAGGATCACTTATATGATTGTGTCTTTTAGGTGATGCTTCTTGGTTTCCCACATCCATTCTCAAGGACATGGATTGAAGATATGTATCCAAGATACAATCATCTTATTCCTAAATTCTTCTTTCTTTCATCAAGAAAGCTAGCCCTTCTTCATTCAAAGAATGATAATGTATTATCTCATTCTCCTTCCATGGTTGTTTTGTAAAATCAACTAGTATGCTTAGATTTGTGTCTTCATTAGGCTCTAGCTCCTCTTGCTTGGGGATCTCCAAAATATCATTTCCTTTTTAAAGGACAACTATAATAGTGTTCTTTATAACACATTCCTCAATCTCCATATGAGGTGGGAATGAACCATAAATTTTTACACAAAAACTCTCCAAGTCATCCCAAAATGCATCTTCATCATGATAAAAAAAATGGATATGAGATTCATTTGGAATATTACCATATAAAACATGTTGATCACATATTTATAACCTTTTGATGGATTCATATGAAAGTTCCTGATTTTTTGTATTATATTCATCTTCATCTTATTCATCTATAAGTATTTCAATGACATCTTTAGGAATTCCATTCATCTTAGACACAACTTCTTCTATTGTTTCAGAAAGGATAAGGTATACCTCTTTGATTGGTGTAGTATATCCCTATTATGAAGTATCTTCAAATTCATCTTCATATTGAAATGGAAAATCATAGGTTTCTACCATAAGAGTTATTTTGAAATATGTAGATGTCTCAGAAGAACTTGATGACCATGCGACATTATTATGAGCCCTACAATAATTAGCCAAAGGCACATCACAAATGTTTATGTTAGACACATTCATAATTTTAGATGGCTCATTATTATAGTTGTCGTTATTGTTTTGAAACCTATATGCAGGTCTACTGGACCTTTAAAAAGAATAGTTTCCATTAGAATTTTTTCCATTATTACCTAATTGATTTTATGTCTTAATAAAATCAATGCTCATCTTTTAGACCATTTTAAAAATGGAGTTATTTTCACTTTCATCTAATTTTGAATTATGAACTTGAGGACTACTTCTAGTTATTAGCACCATAGTTTTTTGATCTTATAGATGAGATCCACTTACAGTATTGTTCAAGAATCCTATGTTTTGATAGGATGAGCATGACTTAAAGGTAATTGGTTTAAAAATGGGGTTTGATTTAAAGTAAGCATGCTCCAATTAACATTAGGCATGACATTCAAAATGGGAAAATTTAGATTGATATTTTGAATGGCATATGTCATTTGACCCTAGGGTTGTATTTGGTCATTAATTAACACAACCTTAATATAGGCTAAATCTAATATATCAATGGCTCTAATAGATCTTTTCAAAAACACAAAAGTTAATAGATCTGAAGCATCCTTGTAAATATATATAATTAAAGATTAAATAGGCTTATATGGATATATGGTCCTATTCAACATATTTTTAAATTTAGAATTAAAAGCCCTATTGATTTCATTTGAATCCTTTTTCATAGTAATGAATTGTTGATAAAGGACATATGGACTAATGGTCTTTCCAAATTGATCAACAAAATAATTATCAAAATCATTCCAACTAATAATGAAGTCTTTAGGAAGATTAAGAAACTAATCATATGCCTCGTGTCTAAGAGTAAAAGGAAACAATCTTCAGGAAACGTCTTCATGAACAAAAATTAATAATCTTAAGGTAGCCTTAAAGAACCTGATATGTTCTTCAACAATCACAACAAAGTAAGACCAAAATAAGGCAAATACCTTTTAGGATTTTGAGGAAGATCATGTACTATACCTGGCACATTAATTGAAGAACCACCTAGCGAAGCCATACCTTGAAGAGGATCTTACTTATGGTAGTTCTAGTTCCAAATCTTGTTCACAATATAACATAGAAACCAAATCTTTGAAAACATAATGATTAGACTTGTATATTAACCAAATTTTGCACAAATTTTTGTAAAACACGATTATCTTTAACTAAATAAGCTCAAAAAAACATCTATATTGATGAATGAGAGGGATATTTACACCTCTAATCCAAATAAACCTAGATATGTAAATAATAAATCAATATTTGAACAAAATTGTTATTACTAACCCTAAATGTGGGAAATGCACAAAGCTTGAACTACCTTTGCATGAATATCCATGGATATTCAAATAATATCAATCTTTGGCTAAAGGAAACTAAAGATTGGTATAAAACCATTAAGATAAATGATCTTTACATAATTATTCCCAAATGAACATAAATATGTAAAGAATCAACTAATCTTTGATCAAAATACACTAGAATTAGCAAAGATTTTATAAATTCACAAATATTTAACTAAAGGCCTTCCTTCTAGTGCCAGTGAAACCCCTCCTGTTGATGCCTGAATATATATCATATGAGCCCAGAGTGTCTAAGAACACTTCTCATTTTATAAGTCTAATAATTTAACACATCAATTACAATTTGTGATAATCATGTTATCTATTAATGAAATAGAGACAAGGTGGACTATTTCACAATATTTATAATGTTTGGTGGTTGGGACCAACCATGACCAAATAGCTAATTTATACAAAATATGAAGTATTTTATGCTAAAAATAGTGAATTATGATTAATAATTAATCTAAATAATAATCTAAGATGGATATTTATAATGAAAATTAAGATAGAGTGATCAAGTTAAAAAAATGATCAAAAGGAAAGGTAAGGTAGAGAAGAGATGTTGTTGATCTTTATTCCAAACATCATGAACAAGTTAAAATATCATCTAGGAATGCACTTAACCATTATATCAAATTAATTAGTGTAAGCTCAAATCCCATCACACATTAGGCAAACATCTGAGGATTGGGAAATAATGCAAATAAGAACCAATTTCACTTTAAATATTTACTTTTACAAGCAAACAACATTATCCCAAACACAATAAGAGTAAGAAAATGAATTTAAATGTACACACTAAGAATTCATAATAACCATTCAAATATGGAATTCAAAACAAATAAGTGAGAGAGAAGCTAGGATAACAAAAGACACAAGTAAATATGGACAAATTTTATAAAATTTGTTTCTTATATTAATTTCTCAAAAGTTATAATTGGTTTTTTCTCAAAAACATCCCTCCCCCCTTTTATAATGTGTAATACCTCCTTTATATAGACAATTCATGAGATATGCCAGCCATTCCTTCTCAACATGTAACTGGACAAGTGTAAATATGTAATTGGACAAGTGTCAACATGTAACTGGACAAGTTTCATAGGCAAGTGTCCTTTTAAAAATGTCTCAATACCAATTACCTTATTTAACTGTGATTACTAGGCCATAGTATTTATAAAATACACATGCTTAAAACAATATTCCTTCTTAAAATTTTATACAATCTTATTTACCAATGGAATATTCCTTGTCCAACTAACTTTGGGACCCTTTGGTTGATGAAGTCCCCCATTACTTTTTCAATATCTTCATGGCTCTTTGATGCCTTGGATTTTAAAAATATTCTCCTCTACTATTTAGGATTATATCCATAACCCTACTATTATCCATCCTAGATTTACCTCGGCTCTTATTTCACTTCTTACATTCAAGGTCAAATATAGTTCCATGTTCTCTCAAGAAACACCCTTATGAGTTTTCATGGCTAAAAATTCTATTAAATTGCTCACTAGTGGACTCTGGATCAAATAATATTTGCATACGTGACAATTCAATTCTCCTCAACTCAATTACAATGTTAACAAGATTGAATTAGGGAATTCATCCACCTTTTTAGGGATTCATTTCATGTAGGTTTATAGGGAGATTTCATGGCATCTATGACCTCAAATCACAAGTTTCATGCCTTAAAATGCGTTTAAATTTACCTATTTATACCTTTGCATCACCAGGGCTGAATAATCTTCAAGTTTGTCATTTTATGCTTGCATGGTCTCTTTATGGCATCCCTATTCATTAATACTTGAAATACAACCATTTGTCACTTTTGGACATGTGTCAATATTTTATTGGCTCTAAGCCCTTTGAAAATTTAGCTTTATCTAATGCCATCTAATCATCTTTGTACAAATCAATGTACTCCATTAGATCTTGATCTAAGGGGTGGAATGCCATTGGTTGGTCATTTGTAATTTACCAAAATGGTGACACTTGGTATCTCTATGGGCTTTCTACAATCTACGCTTTTAGTTCTATTAGGCTAATTTGCTTTTACCAAGTGGTAGCATCTAATTTGGTCCAAATTCCTTTTGAAAATTCAATGTCCATCTTGCACC
>JARHVA010006025.1:932500-990000 GCA_037957365.1 Torreya grandis
TTTGTTTCTAATACCTATTTTTCTCAATTGTAAGATGTTCTGGAATCCTAAACTTTAGAGAATATTTCCACATATTACATGTATATTTTTTTAAAAAATCATTTTTCCACTTTTTTTTATAGATGTGCCTAATGTTACCTATATTGGACACCTTCACCTTTCTCTCAATTCCTTCCTCTTTTATAGCACTAAGGTAATCAAAGGTACGTGTTTTTAAATTTTAACCTTTCATTTATATTATTCACTTCTTACTGTAATTATTTAACTTCAATTTTGTGTGTTTTTATGTTCTTTTTCTAAATCACCATCCTTTGTTACACATGTGTGACATGTGATGAAATTCAAGTGGGGAGTATGTATATAAATAATATTTTCAAACTTTATCAATTACTGGTGACTTCTCTCTTGCAAGAACTCATCAAGTCTAAATCTCTCTAAGTTCATGCATTAAAGGGTACATCAAGAAAGGGGTGGAAAAACTATTAGTGATTCACAAGATTATTTTTCCATATATCACCACTTTCAACCAGCACAAAATTATCCTATACACTTCCCTAAGCTTTGAAACCTCTCTTACACACTCTTCCAATAAATTCATCAAATTAAGCATCCCTTATGTAAACTAAAATCTCTTTTTGACATTTACTAAAAATAATCAACCTAGGCCAACCATATACTTATAATATATTAACATGTTATAGGTATAGGTCAGCCTCATATAACCTAGTTTGGGAGCTAAATTACTTTTAATAATTAATGATACAAGTTTGATTCACCTAAACTTTTAGAAGGGTTTAGGGTTAGATCTAACTATATATACACATACTTTCTACCATTTTTTTAGAGAGAGACAAAGAAAAACATCATTATTTACACATCTGCTTATCCATCATCCCACTTGAGAAACATTGTTTAGGGTTTCAATACTACACTTGGAGATATGAATCTTGTCTCATGGAGAAGTATTTTGGATGCATAAGAGAAGTCATGTAGCCTATATCTGACCTATGTTTATTATCCTTACATACTATAATCACCTAAAAGTGGTAATTGTGTGCTAAGAGTGTAGCTTGGGTTAACTTATCCCTAGGCTATCCATAGACCTATTATAGAGATTTAGACTTACATTTCTATTCATTTAGTAGACCACAGTCACCTACAACCAATCAAGACATAGTCCCAAAAATGTCATCCTTGACTCTAATCTAAATATGTAAAGAGGACATTAACACCACATTTGGGACATTATAACCACATGGCACTAGTGTCCCCAATTGGGTGTTACTGTACTTATCCCTAGCTCTTTCCAACATATAGTTTTTCTAATGTGTTCCCCTCCTAAGTTCAACCTCAACATATTTTATTGTCTACAAAATTATTAAAAACCTATAAACACAAGTATAAACCACCTCTATTCACTAGATGGAAAATAGATGCAAAATCTATTCAAACCAAAGATAATGTTGTGAAAAATCAAGATAATTTATTTGTATTCTACCCTAATTTTTGCATACTATGATTTACAGCAGACCTAAGTTCAATTTTCAAACATTTCAAATATGAATCACATTAGAAGCATCTAAGGCCACTCTCATTCTAGCATTCACTTGCACTTATATCAAGAACTAGGTGGTAAAACTACATCAAACTTGATCCCTCTTCAAAGTAATGGTATGTAGGCAACTCTCTACATAGTGGGGTGTTGAGGATGCTCAGTCCATCCTACTAACGCAATCAATTATTTCTCATATAAAACTTGTAAAAATAACTAGGGTTTCTACATCAAATCAAGCTTTATCATTACAATACAGAGCTATAGGTTTTGGTCATGTAAGAACAAAACATACAAACACAAGTTTAGGTGTTACCCAAAAAAAGGAAAACAATCATGTAAAAGGGGAATTAACACCACATTTGGAACACTAAAATTATATGGTGATTCTATCTAAACTAGGTGTTATTATCTAGAGAGAAGACAAACACCAAAATCATATTAGTGACACTTAGAACTACCTAGATCTCAACTTTTAGAAACCAAATCATCCATGACAATGAGTTTTTAGCTAATTCTTTATTTAACCCTATGTTTTACTATTATTGGAATGTTAAACAAGGTCAAATGTCATACAAAATTAGTATCTTAATTATTGAAATTTATATAATTGAATTAAGCATCTCAACCCCTTAACCAAACATAGGTAATTACACTTGTAAAAACCTAAAATATTAAATCATTTGGTGAACCTGTCTTACTTTGAAAATTGCATCAAACCTTAGCTTGCATTAATTCATTTTTTTATGCAATAAATTTAGGGAAGAATACTTCTAATTTTCTAATTTCATTTAGATAACCTAAATAAATTAAACAAATTTTACATTAGGGTTTCAATTTATTTTACATGTAATTTAAATTGGTGCAAATAAACCCTAGATGCCAAAAAAACCGAACCCTAGAAACACATAGGGTTTGTAACCTTTTTCTATTTATAATAAGATTTTATTTCCAAAACTTAGATTATAGATTCACATTTGTTCTACAATCATGATTATAATGATAGAATAAATAAATTTCTTTTTATTTCAAAGTTTCATACTTTAATTTGCATGCTTATTCCCTTTAATTTGGAATGAACTAAGAAAAGACATCAATACATGTATAGATGATGCTTTCTATGAAATACAATATTCATCATATTCCATATCATGTTATCTTTCTTATATGTGGAAAATAATTAAGACATTATTATTTAATCATATATATTTATATGTATACATGATGTTTCAAATCAAATAAAATATCTTTCATGTTTCATTCTTTCCATATCATGTTATCTTTCTTCTATGTGCAAAATAATTCAGAAATTATTCTTTAATCACATAGGCATATGTATACATGCTATTTAAAATCAACTAAAATATCCTTCATGTTGTATTATTTATTGAACATTTTATCTTTCTCCTATATGTAATTCCATTAACAAGAAAAACCATACACACATAGAGAATTTATCACATAAACTAACCACTATATTTCAATATGCAATGTCATATCTTATACACAAGAAATAATCTTCTTTTCCTCTTCATCTCCATGAGGGTTATAACAAATTTCTCTATAACTAGGTACATGATATCATTCTTCCATGAGATGAAATAACTTATGACACTGACATTAATCCCCCTACTCAACCTATTCACACCTCTTTCATATAGGGTGTGTGCCCAAATGTTCAAATAGAAACAACTAGGGTTTTCACTTATGAGACTCTATGTTATCAAATTATCAATATGACCAAGATAATTATAGGTTTAAAAAATCAGAATCAACTATTACATGAAAATACTACAACATTATAAAATAAATTTACATGACAAAGGCCTCCAAGTCACAATAGTGTAAATCATGTTTATGCATCTTCAACTAGTCAATTTATGTCAAACAATGTTACATATCAGAACATGAATCACAACATAGTACATCTAAAACTAGTGATTCAAAAACATTCAAAGGTTAAATTAGGATTCAAGGGAGACACTAAGGGAAATTATTAAAGCTAAGTTGATCAACCTACCTCCTCTACACCTAATTAAGAGATCTAGATATTTTTGTGCATATCATAGAATACATGGGCACCACACCAATTCATGTTTGGCATCGAAAAGGAAAATACAACAAATAATGGATACATATGAATCACACATTGACACAACATAGACACATATAATGGCACATATACTAATTCAAAAAGGGTCAAATTCATAAATAGTATAAAAAATGGTTACCCAAACATAACTCAAAATAATAAAAGATTACAAAAACACAATCATAGTAAGAAATAGTACAAAAAGAAAAGATAAATAAATAAAATACACCTCTCCAAAAGGAGGATAAACATTTAATATGGTATAATTATTGTCAAAAAAATCTACAACAGTATGATTATCATGGTTAACATTTGGGAAAATAAGCCCAAGGCATCACTTCTCCTATTCTAGTAGTTGATAATATTGGTCGATAAGGTTTGGGATTCATTACACATCCTATGGAAAATCAATTATAGTTACATTTTATCAATTCAAAACATCTAGAGACACATGACATATTACACAAAGAACAAGATCCTAAGTTTCACATTAAAAATCATGCTCAACCAACAAGCATTCTCAAAATAGGGTTTCCAACAAAAAAACCTCCACAACCTCATATGTCTAAAATAAGCACAATTTCAAAGATAAAAATCACAATCAATCTTCCAAATCATAATTCATAAAGGCCAATTCCATAGTATGAGGTAATTCCCTCTAGAATTCTTGATTATTATGATTTTGATGTGGAATAATATCATGATTTTGATGAAGAACAATACTCAGATTCCTACTACAACAACATAGAAATTACACTGCATGAGAGATTATAATTTGTATTTTATAAATAAGTCACAATGATAGTGAGTCTCCCATGATACTCATTAGTTAGTATGATTCTTACCCTAATACATAGTTATTTTTCTCTCTTGCTCCTTATACATAGTTTATTTTCATTTTATTCTACATAACTTATACTCGAAAAACATGAAAATAATATAATATGTCAAAATATAAAAACATCCAAATATTTTGAAAACATAAAATTTACAAATTTTATGCCTTTCTATGTTTACATTTCTATTACTTTCCAGATATTGCATATTGTTAGTTATCCTAGTATAGTCAGTTTTCTCATACATATATGCTTCACTTGTTCTTTTTGAGTGCTTATAGATTTTAAATATAACTTCGATCTATTACATTGATCTATAACAACTATCATCTATCCATTGGGGGAATTTATACCAATCCAATTTTATACATTGATATATCAGTCCACTTGGGGGCATATCCTACACAATTGCTATAAATAGGTTCTAACTTTTATACATTCTAGTTATGCATTGATTTATCTTGATATTGATCATTGCTCCTTATTGCTCTAATTTTTTTGACTATCACTAGTTAGACTCAGTATATATGTACCCTATAATATACATAGATTTATATTTCACAATTATACATTATTTCATTTCTAGTTCCTAGATTAGACTTGATTATGTTCCTATGATTCTTAAATTCTTGAGGGAATTTGAATATACCATTATTCCTTGGATTATATGCCACTTCTCTTTATATATGCCTTGGACATGTGCCCATGTCCCTTGTGTGTGATATTTTGTGCTTATATACGTAGGCATTTGAAAATGTCCTTCTTTATGGCTCTACACCAAAGTACTTATTATTTGCATATGTGGACATTTGAACATGTCCTTGTAAGTCTTCATTCTCAAAATTAGTGACATGTGCCCATGTCCCTTGTATTATGGCCCCTTGGCCTACATTTTTGAGTTCCTAATGTGTTTATATGCTTGATTCCTTGTATGCTTCTACACCATGACACTTGTATTTTCTTGTTAAACACACACACACACACACACACACACACACACACACACACACACACACACACACACACACACACACACACACACACACACACACACACACACACACACACACACACACACACACACACACACACACACACACACACACACACACACACACACGCACACGCACACACACACACAAGTTTTCAACTCCATGCATGATATCATGCATCTACATATCCTACTTAGGAGCCTTGATGGATAACATGCCCCATCCCCCTAGGTAGTTACTCGGATTTTACTTATATATATATATATATATATATATATATATATATATATATATATATTACATCTATCTTGAAACCCTTGTGTAATTATATATTAGAACATATATCTTACATTTCCTACTTATGCTCAAATAAATTTACATTATAATGTTATGTTTTACATTATATTGGAATATCATGCACATGTTCTAGATAACATATTTTATAGAGCTACTTCTTTAGAGGGTAGTTCTTCTACATATTTAAAAACTACCATAAAAAGAGGGGAAATTTACATGGGTTGTCACAAATATTAAGCTCTTACATTAATTTTCACATATACATTTTAGCACACAACCTTAGTATTAGATATCAGACTTAGGGCAGACATAAAATAGAATAGAGACTAAATACCCTGTTCATGCATCATAAAGATCAAACCAAATAGTCATCAACACCTATATTGGGATGCTTATGCCACATATAACTATTTTCTACTATATGTTGTTACTCTATAGTATTCCCAGCTTTAAGAGAGTTCAAATCATTCAGACCATTATACCAAGTACATTATAAATTTGTGTAGATATAATCATAGGTTTGGTAGTTATGTTTAGATTTAGCTAAAATTTAGTCATTTCAATTCAAATTCATATGAATTACTTAGATTTATGGGTATCATGTATGGCATGATCACTATTATATTTAGACCAATTATATAGGTTTTGTCTATTACATACATGATTCAGATTCAGTATACTTAGATGCTAGATTGAGGGCATGTGTGTGGCACATAGTTTCCATATACTCATCTTTATATAGGTTGATTAGATAAAATTGAAAAATAATGTCATTATTTATGTTGTATATAATTGTTATTACATTATAAATTGTCACTATATTCATTCCTTACTTCATATATAGTGGTTAGCATTCTTGAGTGGCCCAGAGCTACCTAATATACCTGAGTGGCCACAAATATGAATACATAGCTAGGTTACTTATATAATTTTATCACTTTTCATATAGTTATATATGTATCTACTTCACATCGAGGGAAATTATGGAGTCATGTCCTACCTAAATTCTTGATCCACCTATATGAGAGGGTTTGACACACTTACAATCTTATCCAAGCTATTCTCAAAGACTAAGATCCACCAAGAAGGGGTGGGCAATGATGGAGTCAAAATGGGATTGAATTATTGAGCCACCCATATGAGGATTGAGAAATCCATCAACTTAATTCAATCTATTCAATGTTATGATCACTATTCACATTCACACATAGGTTGTCACCAGGTTCATGCATTAGTTCACATACACAATCAAGTATATTTGTGCCACTTTTTTTACTCAATTATTTCATTTTAGTACAGTATTTTTATTTTGATTATCTCTTAAGTAAGGATTTATTTTTTCATGTTTCATTATAGGACATTACTTTAGATCATGATCCACATATGCATACCCAGATTCACATATTCAAACTTAGATATATGGGCTACACTTCTAAGGTAAGTTCAATTATGCTTCTTTTTCATTTATACTAGTCATTTTTCTTAGTTGCATTACTAACATAAATGAGGGGAAAATTTAATCATTATTAACCAAGAAACCCCTCTAATTTGAAACTTTCATAAGGTGGTCAAATGGATTTGTCATGGTCTTAAATGGTCCTAAAGAGTCCCATATGGTCATGTTTTCCCTTAGCCTTGTCTAAGCTCTAGTCTTATTAACACTTGTCTAGTCCAAGAAATCAATTACAAGGTCTTATTGTGTCAAACTTGGTAAGAAATTTAATGTACTCACAAGTAATTAAAAAGGTTATTTTACTATCATTAATGTCATCTTATCATACTCTAAACTTTATTTGACTCTAACATGTAAAAAATGTCAATTTAGCAACCTTTTGGCCCATATAGAGGAATGGAAGACATGACTTCAAGAAGGGAATGTTTAAGTAATATTATAAGAGACCTTGGTGTTGTTGAGAGTTATAATATTTTTAGTGTTACTCAGGTACTGAAAAACTTGTAGTTTCAACCTCCCAAATAGGAAAAATGGCATGTTCAAGTACTTTTGGTCACTTTTATAGCCTTAGAGAATCAAATGTTAGTTTTAAATGGATTTTAAGTGTCTCTTGGGATCCCTCACATCATTTCTTATATTTGGACCAAGTTTCAATTTCAACTGATACTCCAAACACCTTTTCTCCTCCATTGTTGCCTTCACAAGATCAGAAAGGTAAAATTGAAGTGGATGGTACTACTAGGAGATAGATTTAAGATCTGAAATTATGGAAATTATTAGGGGCCCCAATTAGATTAAAATTATTGGTATTAGTTTTCATAACTATGGCCTATTATTTATGAGCAATTGATAATAGTGATAGAAGGTCACTATGGATTATGCATCTGAGGGGTCTATTCTTCCACCATTTCTCCATATTATAAATCAATGGAAAATAATTATTTTGAGACTGGTTTTTATAGGTCTTAGATGTCATTTTCATGGTGGTTTTATCAGTTGAATTTTATCAATGAATTACTTTCACTTGAAGGAAGAAGATCTTAGTAGACAAATTATTTTAGACAATTCTACTACAAGTTCATGTTTCCTCCTCATGATGATCATTTTCAATGGTTTATAATGTTTCATTATCCATAGAGAATCAATAAAATTCATATAATTCATTTCCTACTTATTTGAAATGTGTTTCTTGTTCATATCTTCAAAATTTTCTCTTTGGGAGACACTGTTAGTATTTAAACAAGTCTACTAGAGTTTTATTGATAATTTAGGATCAATTGCTAATAATATACTATGGTGTAAGGTTGTGATACAATGTTGTACTCATGTAAGTTTATAAAATTTATGGTATAAGCTCTTATGCACAATTTTCAATGAGAGTTCATATTTTTCTCCTCCATATACAAGATTTTATAGACTATAAGGGTGTTTGGAAGATGCCCATTGTTTATATAAGGACCTAACACACTTCTCCATGTATTATGTAATCTTGGTTGCCTCATTTCCATTGAAAAAATGAATGAGGTCATTGTTTATCCATGCCAACACATACAATATGTTTTTATGTGCTGATTATATGCAGTCTATATAGGACTATAGGGTAAGTTAAGGGTGACTATAATGCTTATCGTGAGCTTGATGACACATGAAGGAGTTATCAATATTGGTTGATAGAGTTGATAAAATTGATAATTTTAGGAATTCATGAAAGTACTCTTTATATGCTAAGCACTTTAAGAAAAACCTATAGGCCCTAAGCATGCAGGTCTCTATTTGTCACTAAACCAACTTTAACTCAAAATTAGAACAAGCTAAAACATATATGACACATGGAATTAACCCTTGAACAGATCTCAAGTCACTAATAGGCATACATGGACAATATTTTATTTTAAACCCCTAACACATAGTCTTGATACCCTCATGGCTACACCTACAAATTTGTATAAACTAGTTAAGTATGTTGAATATGAGAATGCCTTATCATGTGCATCTCTAGGCCATTGAAACAATTATGAGATTATATAAGGGTTTGGCAAGTTTGAATGTGTTCACCAACTCAAGAGTGGTTGTTCGCAGTCTTAGGAAAGTCAAGTAAAGACCTAGAGGCCTCAAGCCTATAGGTCCACATTTTGGACCAAATCCAAACATAATTCTAACACAAAGTCAAGTATAAGCAATGAAACCTCTTATAAGATCTTCATTTCAAATGAGATAGTGTCACACATATTTAGATAAGTACTAAGCTACTTGGGTAGTCAAGTGAGGGTCAAATATTGAGTACATAGTCTAACTAAAAACTTAAATTAATTTATGGAATAAATAATCAAAGAAAATAAATTTGAAAATGTCATCAAGTGTTTACAAACCTTGTGACAATGGAATAGGCATTGGTGATCTCACAAACATCATGACATTAAAAAGATTGAGGTCCTAAACTCACTGCAGACAGTCAATTCTTTAAGAAAACCTATAGGCATGTATCAAAGGGTGTAAGATAAATTGAATAGAATGAGAATTGATAGAGTTTTATGAGCTGTCTGAGCCTAATTTAAATCTACATGAAAGTTTATGAACTATCTAATAAGGTCAATGAGGAAAGGCTCCAAAATATACAAAACATAACCAAGTGACCTTCACATAGTCACCTATAAACTATAAGAGCTCAGTATAGGTTGGACTCATACCTAAAAGAATGAACATATAAATGTGTGTTTGATATTTATATAAATTCAATTAGAAATTTTAATAATGTTCAAGGATGAACGGAGAGTTAGTGATGTCAATCGAGAGGGTTCCATCTTAAAGAATGTAGTTCATACCTAGAAAACACATATAAGTTACTCCCATTATAGATTGACTATAGGTTTGAAATAATATAAAGGGTGTTAGGATATGGTGAAACCTAATTGAGAAATATAAAATTAGAGTTTAAGAGCAATGATAAGATAATGATGATGAGGGTAAGGTCTCAAACTCCCATGCACAGTTAAAACCCTACAATCATCTACAAGCCTATTAGTAGAATGGACTAAAATCAAACCTAAAGCAATGAGTTATATGATATATGAGACACTATTTAACCTAATTGTAAATTTTAATTAGGTCTAAGAATCAAGGGGGTCAGATCTAAAATTTAGCTTTATAAACATTTATGCATAATCAAGACATTCATGAACACCTACAGGCTATATGAACACAGGCCGGTCTCAAATCCTAAAAGGGAAAAAATATTATGTTTTATATGTTTTTAGTTACACCTAATATTTACATAATAGGTCATAAAGTGTACGTATATTAAATAACCTAAATTATATATAGAGGGGTAATGGACAATGAGAAATTAAAGTGTTGAGGGATCTAAATGTATGATCAGGGTTTGAAATTTGGTAAAGTTTATAATAATGACTTGAAAAATATCTCCATGATCTCCTTTAGGTCATAAAAATTGTGTAATTACTCACTATTTTGTCTTAGAATTTACCCACTCCTTGGATAAGGGGCACTCAAAAGACTTAGGCATCCACTTAGTCTCAAAGAGAAAAGCAAATATTATATAGTTCATTGAGGAACCTTGAGGGCATAAATATTCATAAAATAATTTCAAATACACTTATTATGTGGAAACACATCCATATTTCTATCCAAAAGTCCTTGAGGGCTAGCAATAGAAAGATATGTCTTAAACCCCAAATAAACTGATCAATGTACTAGTTATATATATAGAGGTCATGGGTAATTAAAAAACATGAATAATAATGGAAATATATGTTTCATAGGTGTTATATATTATCAAAGTAGTGGGAATGGGTTTTAAGACCCATAACTCAAAGTAGAGATCCCTCTAAGCCCAAGAATGCCAAGCAAGCCACTTGAAGAGCGACTTTAGATGTTCACACCATTGCTGACACTTTGAATGGGAGTATAATCCTTT
Source organism: Torreya grandis (assembly GCA_037957365.1). Lineage (NCBI taxonomy): Eukaryota > Viridiplantae > Streptophyta > Pinopsida > Cupressales > Taxaceae > Torreya > Torreya grandis. The sequence continues at coordinate 943,657 of JARHVA010006025.1, forward strand.
TTTAATAGTTTAAGGGTTATATAAAGAATTTTTTAAAAGTGTAATGAGGTAATATAATGACATTTTATTTATGAATAATTGTTAAGACCCTAAATAGGTCTAAAACCTCTATTAAACCCTGATATTGACTAGTCAAGGGAAAAAGAGTCCAAAAAGACATCCAATGACATAGTTTAATCCTTAAAAATTTTGTATGTTATTCAATACTCCAAGAAATTTCTACACATGTACTTAAATTGTATGTACTACTATACAAACTACCCAAAATACATTATTTTTGTATGTTTTTGGTGTTTTCTAGGTGTTATGAGAAGGGATGAGATTCTCAATAATGGGATGAGGTCATTTAAAAATTTTAATAGCTTTTAAAATCCAAAAATATGAAAAAAAGATTCTATAGTTGATTAAAATAGGCCCATATTTCAAGGGAGTCTCAAACAAGCTCAAAATGAGACTAAGTGGTAAGGCCATTTCTTAGTTTGCATACCTCTACAGGGTTTTAGGACACCAAAATTGACATGGAGGTTTTTGATGGACTAGGGAAAGTTAATAAAACTCTTTTGGGTGATTTAAAATGTGTGAAATAATTATAGAGGAATAAAATAGAGTCCAAAGCAAGGAGGCCTATTTGAGACCTAAATCAAGAGAGAGAAAGGTAGAAAAAATGGATTTCCACTCAAAGTGTGAAAATTAAATTTGGCATGCAACTATAAGGACATATAGGGTCCTATAATATTACATTATTTTCATTCATAAAACTCCCACACAATTTGATTTATAGGGAAAAAAGGCTATAAGGAAACTAGGGCTATTAAATTTTTAAGGAGAAAAAAAAGTTCTTAGAAGTTGGTCCTATTAGCCATTTTGGCCCACATATCAAGTTTTGATTGTAGTTGGAGGAAGAATCCTAGTAGGGTCCTAATGAAGTACAATTTTTAATGATTTATAAATGGGTCCAATAATTCAAATAGAGGGATCTAAATAGGATCTCATGGTGCTCATGAGCATGCAAATGCATTGATCAGATTGCAAATGCCTTAGATCATCATCAGAACCATGAATGATTGATAAAAGGATGAATTTGTTAAAGTTTAAGAATCATACCATAATCAAGACATCACATAGAAGCCATAATAGAATAACTTGCTTATGTAATTTATAAATATGTTTAAAAAGCCTCGCATGAACATCAGACCATGCATGATCTATGTCTCTAGTGCCAAGATCATGCTATACAAGTTTCACATATTTATGAGTCTTCTATCTTGATATCTAAGTCCTGATATTTCATCTTATTGAGTCTAAGGAGCTAGACCATCTAAGACATCATCTAGTAATGAATGAACTAGCTCATTTGTGTATCTTTTATCTTCACTTAGAAAGCCTTGGGAGCTAAAGGGTTGTAGCACCATGTATTTTTTTCATGCTAGGAACATGTTCTAAAAGTTTCAAGTTTGTTGAGATTTATAGCTCAAGTTATGAAGCTTCAAAGTTGAGCTAGTAGAGTAATATGTTTCTGAAAATGTCAAAATAAAGCTCAAACAAACCAAACCCTTTTGAGCTTAAATTTTATGGTTACATGAATATCAATGATGGTTACATAAATGTCATTTGAAAAGAGTGTATATGTTAAATTTAAGCTCATGAAGTATCCATTAGATTTCAAATAGTGGGTCTCAATAGATCTAATGGTCTATGTTACATCATATATCTTGATTTGATGGTTCATAAAGAGTCAAAAGGTCAAGGAGCTCAAAATACCACCACATAGTGTAAACACATGAGGCCTTAGTATGATAGTGGGATCTTGAGAACTAATGTGTGATTGACCTATGGCACAAGATTAGACTAGATTGAAAAGTCAAATATAAATAAATGGTTCAGACTCATTCGTATCGATCAAGATCAATGGTGTGAGATGGGTCAAATATTCAAGATCTAACAATGAGGATCTATGGGACCAATGAAAATTAAGATATGAGTAGTTTGATTAGCCCAAGAAATTTTTGATGGACAAAGTTGAATTAAAGGAACATTTTTCAACCAAGGTAAAAAAGGTCTTGTAGGGGTCATTAATCCACCATTGAAGTTCATTCCAACACGATTAAAGGGACACATTGATTAAGTCAAACTAAAATACATAAAGGGATCACCATTAAAGCTTAAAATGGACCTATAGCTCAAGGGTTTGTGTCATAAATGGTTGATTCTATAACTATCTTTTCCATTGTTATAAGGATCTAGCATTTAGAAATATTCCATGAAGGCATACATGTAGACTCAAACTACATTAAAATGACCCTTCTCTCCACTATTCACACCATGACAAACTAGTTAGGAGCAATTAATAACAAGACAAAGTTCTAATAGACTAGTTTAGTTGTTATAACTACATGGATGTTGGAACCTAGCTCAAAACAACTTGTACTCACCATAACAATCAAAATGAACATCAGTGGAGGAATAATGTAACTGTTTAATGGATTAAAGTGACTTGAATCAATTAGGAGGATTTAATGATAATAATTTGTAACCACATTTTAAATGAAAATGATCTCGGTTAATTCTCCTTTTGAGTGCCAAAACTCCCTCACTCTTTCTTATTTTCTTCTATAAATATAGCCTTTGATCTATTTTTGATAATCCCTCAGGCACGTATGACAAGACTATCATATTTTGTATTCTACACCTCTTAGATGTAATGAATAGAGAATTTTGTAGTATTTTATCAATCTATGATATAATTATTATGTTTGATTGATATTGAAGGTGGTATAACCCTCCCTTTATGATGTTAAGCTTATAATAAATGCTAGTGACCTTATTTGCATGTCATATAGCATGTCTTAACTTTGATTTATTTATAGATTTAATGGACTGGCAAATGTAAGTGTCATCATCTAGACCTTACTTTCATTTCTCTCTAATATTAGTACATGAAATTGACTTATATATGAAATACTAGTGATTAAAATATATAGTAAACACTACATTATCTCCTTTTATAGTCCATTAGTGTGTTAAAGAGTCCAAACTTAAGAGTGGATATAACAAGTTCATGGTGTATCACCAAAAGTTAGATAGGTTTAATTTATACAACTTCTTGACTCTTTACATCCCAACCAATTTTTAGGTTTTAGAAATAGAGGTCCAAATTGTGAAATCTAAAGATATATCCTTATAAAAAACCCTAGGGGTCTAAACCTCTTATAAGATACCCATATCATAGGGTCATTCCCATGATAAGCTAGATTTGGGTAAAGGACTTGAACAATCCCTTGCCCAACTAGGGTGAAATCTAGATCTCTAATAGTTCTGGCACAATTGATGGGACACAAGAAGGACATATATAAATTATCTTGGAATATTTTTATGGTGTGAAAGAACATCTAATAAGTCTTCAAGTAGTCATCAGAAGATTAAAGACTAGCTCATGTACCAAATCTCCACTAAGTCTACTACAAAAGGTAAGGAAATCTAATTTGTAGAATTATATTTAAATAGTAAAAGAAAGAGAAGGGTACCCATGTCAACCGCCAAAAGAGAACCCCCTAATTCTTATACCTCCCCAAGATCTACAAATCATGCTCATATTGAACCTACTAAGTGTTCACCAAGGCAAGTACAAATGACAAGCCCTAGATTATAACCTTTTATACCCTTCAATGGTGGAAGCCCTCTTAACCTTTAGCATCATGATGATATCATTATTGTTTCCTTAAATAATTTTCCATAATTTATAGGAGAGAATGATACTACTCATGTAGAACACATAGCTGACATTGTAAATCCTTGCTCAATGTATAATATCACATACGAGAATGTAGACATGAGGCTATTATACACCTCCTTGAAAGGGATAGCCTTATAATGGTATATGGGTCTAACTCCTATTTCAATCAACACCTAAAATTATTTTGGTGAATTACTATACAAAAATATTGAGGATAGAAGTGACCATGTGTCCCTTATTGAGAAACTTACCTCCATCAAGAGAGCACCCCAAGAGTCTATGGTTAATTTCAATTATAAGCTTCAAAATACCTAGGATATGATCCTTAATATCATCAAGCCCACTCATAAATATGATTTTATTTACTAATTGAGATCTTTGAATTCAGATATTACAATCATGATCCAATCTATGGGTGGGATAACTCTGCTTAGAACCTATGAGATATCCATAAGGGCATAAAATTACTTTATATAAGTAGGGAAGCTCATGCTAATACCTCTCATTCCATTTTTCCTTAAGATTCAACTTAACCCACTTACCATTACTCCATTACCTACTCTAAATAAGGCTCAAACTGATGATAGTCAAGTGGATGAGTTTCCAAAGATTAAAAGTTTGTTGAAGGTACAAAATAACAAACTAGTGTATATAGAGGGCAACAACAAGATTCACATAGACCATTCCAAGGTCCCTTCCAAACCCAATACCCTACTTAATCCTATAATAAAACCCCTTATCCACTAAATCAAAAAATTCAAGACCAGATTACCCAAGGTAGATCTAACAATGGCTAAAATCTTGTAGCTACAAGTAGCTCAATATCCATGGTCCCCACATAAAATAACTTCACTCAAGAAGGTCAATGGTAGTTAGGGGGACAACCCAATGAAATGGTGATGTCCACTACTAGATACATATATCAAGACCCTAGTTGGTAGCATGATCCTTCATTATAATGTCATGATATGATACCTCCTCCAACATAAGGCCCCCAAATGAGTCAAAAGAACATGTTTGTCATGTCACTATCAAAAGCTCAAAGTCAAAAAGGGAATATGGGTAAAGTTATAGTTGATACTACATGCATGAATTTTTAATAAGGATAACATGTGTTTGAGCATTTAACAACTAATATGGGATAAGCTTCACAATGAGTAAGTGAACTAGTTAAAACTTAGATAAGGGGTAATAAGAGAATGTTAGAGGACAACTTGGGGCAACCTAATATTTATTCATCATCTCCATAGGCTAGTTAGTAACTTACTTCTTTAAATTTAGCTTCCAAATCTTGTGTAAATAAAAAGGTACCCTAACATCCTAGACAATAGTATAAGTACCCCTTTTTTCTTGATGTTACTCAAATGTTGAGTGATGCTTCTACTTCTAAGATGCAATCCAAAGGTACTAATATTCATTTTAATATTATGGATCATTTGAAAAATGATAATGTAACTATGTCAATATATGATGCTCTATCTATTATAGGATAGAAATATATTCTCCAACAAGAACTCTTCAAAATTTCTCATGTGGACAATAAATTTGAGAAGGTGAACACTATTTTCATAAATAATAGTCAGCCTAGTCAATCCACTAACCAAGTTACTAATAAAATTGCAAGTAAAGGTAAATATCAAAATGTTTTTCATTCCTCTAAAGTTGTTAATGCCCATCCATTTTATCTATCAGTCGTCTTAGCAAATTGTTTAGTACACAATTGCATGATAGATTGAGGTGCCTCAACCTCAGTAATTCCTAAATCCATAGTAGATAAGATTTAGCTCAAATACGATCCTAATAAAAATGGTGTTCTTAAATTATATGGATCCCCCTCTAAGATGGTTATCATCTTGAAAAATCTTCAAATCACATTGGTAGCATGTCTAAATTATTTTATTATTCAAGATGTAATCATGGTAGAACTACCCCATATTTTCCCCTATGCTTGTCTAGGGACTTTACTATAAATATTGGAGGATATTTTGTCATCTAATTAGTCATACATAGTTTTGGGAACTAGATATCGAACCAAAGTCACTATTAGGTTAGAATCTAGCTTCAGGTTCCACCTAGAACCCTATATACCTAATCTTGAAAATACCAACTATTTCATATTTGAAGAGGATGAAGAGGTTAATAAACAAGATCCCTATGATAATCTTCAAATCATATAAGATATATACCTAGATGAATGGGTAATTTATACTCATGGTATTAATCCTTAAAAAATATTAAAGGGACAAACTTAAGAGTGTATTGTATGCATGGACAAGGTGCTACTCTACCCTGATTAACTGGCATTGCCCAAGAAGAGGATGTTATATGGACTTTGTTACTTGATTTTTCATGGTAAAAAAATATAATTGGAGTAGGAGCCATGTTTATTTCACCCTCAAGTTAAATGCATCATTTATCTGTAAGACTCCAATTCATTTGTACCTCAAATATAGTTGAATATGGAGCTCTTTTACATGGTTTTTAAGAAGCAAGTAGGAGAGGCATCAAGATATTTAAAGTCAAGGTTGATAGTGAGATTTTAGTGAAACAAGTGAGAGTCATAAGTGTAGTAAAAAATCACCATTTTAAATCCTATAAGCACCAGGTATGGGACCTCATGGAGGATTTATTGCCATTTAATATCCAGTCCATACCAGGAAAATCAAACCAACATGCAACTAGGCTTACAACCATTACTTCCCAATATGAAATTGTAAAAGGAGTCAAAAGCAACAAAATACAAGATAATATCAAGATTATATATAGACTAGATATACCTAACAATGAGGTGAGTTGGAAAGTATTTGACAATGATGATCAAATCATATATTTTCTAATGCAAGAAGCATAATTCTACCATAAAAATCAACATAAGTTCCAAAATCAATATGATGATCAGATAGTACAACTAAGGTCTAATAATCTATATAAAGGACTTGTGATATTATAAATAATATTGAATGAAGATTATTAGGTAACAAAATATAAAGCATGCATCTTAGCTAAGGAAGAACACTATGAAAAGATAGAGATCTTTAAGGGAAAGTTGTTAAAGCTAGGAAAGGTCAATATAGTAGAGTAAAAAGCTACATTTATTTATGTGTGCCAATAATGTTTTTATATATTTACTTGGAATATAAATAATTGAAGGGGTTTTACCCCAAACTTGCACAACACACCATTAAATTACAAAGCAATGCCAAGTTAGTCAGGCAAAAATAAAGGCCTATCAATCCAAGAGTGGAGGACCTCATGAGAAGAGAACTCTTTAAATTGATTAAATAAAAGATATTTATAATTGATCATTCCTCATGGGTTGAAAACCTTGTGCTATTGAGGAAAAATATTGGAGAGATTCTTTTATGTGTTGACTTCAGGGACCTCAATAAGGTGTCCCTAAAAGACCATTAGCCACTGCCCTCTATGGATCAAATTCTATAAAAGGTGGTAGGTTCTCAAATTTTCTCATTTATTGATGTATATTATAGATAATAATATCATGTTCAAAGAATAATATATGCATAATACTACCTTCACTATAAAATGGGGCACTTGTGCATATTTTAAAATGTCTTTTGGGCTCTCCAATGTTGGAACCACCTTCCAAAGAGTAATGGATGTTGATTTTCATGGTGTTTTAAATTATATTGTTTTATTATATCTTTATGATATAATAATATTATCAAATAATCCAAATTATCACCTAACACACTTAATAATTGCTTTTGATAGATGCAAACAATTTGGAGTTTCATTGAATCCAAAAAAATACATTTTTTAGTGCATGAAGGAAGACATCTTGGACATGTGGTGTACACATATGATATTTAAATTTATCCAAAGAGGATATAATGAATCCTTTATCTATAATTTCCTAAACATAATAAAGGATTGTAGAGCTTCTTGGGCAAGATCAACTTCATCAAGAAGTCCATTCTAGGCTTTACAGAGATGGTCAAGCCCCTCACTCATATGTTGAGAAAAGGAAAAGATTTTACATGGACAAGAGAAGGTAAGATAATATTTGATATAATAAAGGAGGTCATATATCATTCGCCCATACTCCTTAATCATGATTTCAATAAGGATTTCTATTTGTATGCCTTCTCTACATTAGATGCAATTCCAACCATGCTTGTGTAGTAGAATAATGAAGGTCTATAATAACCTATTGCTTTATTTAGTCAAGATTTGGAACACTATGAGGAAAGATATATATTTATAAAAAAAATGTACTTTTTGTTTTAATAATTTTGAATAAATTTAGGCAGTTTATTTCAAATAATAAGATTATACTAATGGTAGCTCATCCAAGCGTGAAAGATTTTATTCTCAAAAGGGTCTTAAGAAAAAAGAGAGTTAAATGGGTCACTAAGTGCATGGAGTATGACATTAAATTCAAGGTAATAAAACTAATCTAAGGTAAAGGATTGTGTGAACATATTTAATAAGATGTGAAAGAAGAAAAAGAGATAGTTTTGGTAATTCAAGACACTCAACATCAAGCTAAAATACTCCTCCTATAAGATGGACATAGGATATTTCTATATGTCTTCAGATAGGAGAGTGTCCAATGGGTTTGAATGAAACACAAATAAGAAAATTTAGTATGAAATTATTTTCATTAATTCTCATTGATGGAGTGCTTTTGAAAAAGGAAATTAGAGGTATGCTTTTAAGATGTGTTGAAACTAGTCAATTTCATAAGCTTCTCAAGCAATTTCATGATAGTCTTTCTGGAGGCCATTTTACAGCCAAAATTATAGCTAAAAAAATCATTAGATTTGTTCAATTTTTGCATAATTAATTTATGTATGCACATGCATGGATTAGTAAATGTTTAAAGTGTGTAATGTTTGTAGGGAAATAGAGACTAGATGTTATGCCACTGAAGCCTATTCAGGTTGAAAACCCTTTCATGCAATGGGTTTTAGGCATCATTTGCATGGTTAATCCTCCATCTAGTGCTATTAATAAGTGGGTTTTAATAGCTACATATTTTTTCACCAAGTGGGTGGAAGTATTTCCCTTGAAGGAAGCAAATGATAACTCTATCCTTGAGTTCTATGAGAGTCTAGTTACCCATTTTGGAGTACCTTCTACTATAATATTAGATAATGATTTGGAATTTATAAATTTAAAGGTATGCGAATGGGCTCTTGAGTAAGGTATCTACATATCCTCTCCATCAAATTACTATCCCTAGGGTAATAAACCAACTGATTCCATTAATAAGAACCTAATTTAGATCATCAAAAGAACAATAAAAGACAATCAGAGATCTTGGCATATAAAGTTGAAGACTACCTTATGGACTGATAAGATCACCCCTAAGAAGTCCACTAGTCATTCACTCTATCTCTTAGTCTATGAAAGATAATGAAGGCTAATAATTTCATTGGAGCTTCTAGCTTTGGAGCTTAGATACTAGCTAGAGCTTCTAGAAAGTGATGTAATGGAGGTCACTGATGGATATTGGAGGAGCCAATATAGTGATTAAATCATGCACTGATAAAAAGAGAGAGCTAAATATACATAAATTTAATTTAACATTAATATCATTTCACTTAATAATAAATTTCATGAGATTACATATATATAGGAATTATATTCCTATATTCACTCCCCTTATTCCTCACCCAAAACTTCTCACATAAATCCTATAACTAAGCACACAATATGTTGTTATAACAAATAAAAATATATATCAATATATATACTCTAATGAAATATTGTTATATATAACAATATTTCATTTTAATAACTAATTACCATGTTACCATATCATAACTTACACATAGTAAATACTAATTTGCCACCCTGTAAAATTCCCATATACACATTATCCATAACATTTACCTCCTAATGTTGACATAGTACAACATAAATACTTATATTTCAACATGATTCATGGGCTTGCCTCATAATCTAGATTAAACAAAATTGTGTAAACTTCTAACTAGTTGACTATCTTATTGCACATGACTGCAACTATGTGAAGGAATGCATCCTACATTTATTCCATGAAAAAAATGCACTTGGCATTCCACTATCAGATCATCTTCATAAATAAGGAAGGTAGTCAGAGGACCGCTACACTAATAAAATTTTATCTACCTTTGTACATATGTGGTTTTCTAGATAGACCACCAACCCTTTCCAAATCTATGAGTGCTATAATAAACTTAGAGACACACTCTACAATGTTTTCTACTAGGAGTTAAAACAACATGATTTTTTTTACTTCTTCTATACACCAATATAGAATTGAAAGAAAACACACATTGAATGTCACATTTAACCTTATAATAAATCAAATTCTTACTTATATCCACTGTGTATGATCATGCCACTCAGTCTCACACAAAAAAGATGATTGCCACTGTCATTGGTAGTGTTCCTTGACTTTAGTCAGTTTGGTTCTGAAAGGAAAATAAAACATTGCTCTATGTTCCCTTCCCACAATGTGAACATTTATAAAAAATAAACACATTAAAATCCACACCATGTTGAAATGAAATACACACCACACAAAGTCACCAAATCCTTGGTCCCGCCTCGTCATTAGTGACTAATGATAGGTCACTAAAAAATCTCCTTCCTCCATGTATCATCCAACCTCTAGTATGTCTCTACTCACTTAGGAGATAATTTAATAGAGATCAGGTTCATTATTTTTCCAAGGGAAGTCCCTCCCCCCATAATACAAATGTTGCGTACAAATGAAAATGCATCTGTAAGGCAAATTTTTATTTTTATTTTTATAATTTGGACCTCACATGTAGAATATGACTCTTGACTATAAATATAATTGACAATAAATTTAATCCTATAGATTAAATCTATATTTAACATTGACTTTTAACAATAAGGAATTTAATAATTTATAGACATAGACGAAAGAGTTTTTAACCAATTTAATTACATAATCCAATATTGGATTTAATAATAAATTGATTCAAAATAAACTTTAAAAAAATAACCAAACGACTCAAAAATTAACTAATACCAAAAATGACACATATATTATGGACCAAACCTAAATAAATCTCCACCCAAATATCACAAGATAACCAATGACCAAAAATAATACTTTTGATGAGATGACACTAATAATAAATGATTTATATCTTGACTATTGTTTTAAAAGAAATATTAAACTTTAAATTTAACATGATAATCAACTAAAACTTAACAAAAACTCACTAAACATATAATAGACATGAATGGACTAAATAAAAGAAAAAAATAAAACCATGGATCTTGAGCTACCATTCAGGTTTTGAAGATCGATTATGAATTGGAGATAATAGATGTGTTGACCATACCTAATTCCTACATAGGCTGTGTAGATATGGGCATAAATTGGCTTGTTTTGGTGCTTCTAAATCAAACAGAATGGTGCAGATAGCATGCTCGAGCTTGGTGCAAGCTAGTTTATGCATAACCATGAATGAAGATGGAAATTGAGCATGGAAATAGGGATGAGCCAACAAGCTTCTTCTAACTAAAAATCTAGTGGTATGATGCATCTCAGTTATAGATTGTGTACACTAATAAAAATATGATATTTATGATTTTAGACTGCAATATGTGTATATAGCTTCAAACAATGCACAAATAAAGGAGATATTCAATAGTAAACTTGAAACACCAATATCTCTTTAATCTTTAGATCTATCACAAACCAATATAGGTAGTAATTATTAATGAGCCTTGATGAGTTTGTTATTATTTAAGATGGGTGTTGGGGAGATTTTTTAGATAGCACCCAATATACATAGTACACCTAAGCATAATGGAATAAAACATAACCCTCAAATAATTATGTCAATCTAATCCTAATTATAATATGCTTCAACAAACAAATATAACAACCTTTTTCTCAACTAGACATAAAACTGTAGTTCTACTATAATTTCAAATAGACCTATGCACAAAATGAATGCAATAATAAGTATTTATTTTTATATAAAACTAAAAACTCATTTTTACAACACTAGTTATTCATCCACAAGGGCAATTGGAAGAATTTGAGAGTTTTCCCCTCACAAATATTCATGATCCCATCCTTGCTCTAATACAAATGATGGATATTGAAGGAGCCAATATAGTGATTAAATAATGCACTTATGAAAAAAGAGAGCTGAACATACATAAATTTAATTCCACATTAATATATTTTCACTTAATTATACATTTTTTGAGATTACATATATATAGGAGTTATATTCCTATATTCTCTCCCCTTATTTCTCACTCAAAATCTTCAACACAAATCCTATGACTAAGCACATGATATATTGTTATAAAAAATTATATATATATATATATATATATATATATTCTAACTTAATATTGTTATATATAATAATATCCTATTTTACTAACTACTAACTAACTAATTACCATGTTACCATACGATAACTTACACATAGTAAATACTAATTTACCACCCTGTAAAATCCCTATTTAAACATTATCCATAACAGTCACAATCAATGAACTAAGAGAATTAGATGAGATCATAAATGATGATAAGCATACCATGTTATACATCCAACACCAAATGAAGAAGTCATTTGACAAAATCTATTCCTCAAGGACATTTTAACAAGGTGACATAGTCCCCAAATGTGATGAAAATTGTGCAAAGCCAAGAAAACACTCCAAGTTTAATATCCTTTGGAGTGGACCCTATGTCATCACAAGTTTCAAAGAGAGCAATGCCTTTGAACTTTCTAGATTTAATGGAAGAGCCTTCCTATCCCTATCAATAGGAGGTATCTCAAGTTTTACTACTATTTTTATTTCATGCTCTTTGTACATGGATATATAGGTCTATTTTTCCTCCAAGTGCTTTTGCATATTTATTTTTTTTGTTGTTAATTGGTTCATTTTTTTTAATTCTTGTTTTTTTTCCCCTCATTACTCCAAAAGGTGTTCCCAAAGATCAAGCAGAATCTTTGTGTAAGTAGAATCTCATTTGTTTAGACATCTTGAAAAAGCCTGATCAAAGTCTAGGTCCCATAACCAGTAGGTTAGTCAAGTTAATTGAGTCCTCAGAAGTGTTGTCCATTTTGGCCCACATATCAAGTTTTGTTTGTATTTGGAGGAAGAAGCCTAGTAGGGTGATAATGAAGTAAAAGATTTAATGATTTATAAATGGGTCTAGTAATTCAAATAGAGGGATCTAAGTAAGATCTCATGGTGATCATGAGCATGCAAGGGCATATATCAGATTGCATAGGCCTTAGATCATCATCAAAACCTTGAAATATTGATCAAATTATGAATTTGGTAATGTTTAAGAACTAGAACCACAACAAGATGTCACATGGAAGCCATAATGAAAAAAATTACTTGTGTAATTTATAAATATACTTAGAATGCCTTGCATGACCATTAAACCATATGAAATAAATTTCATTAGTGTTAAGATCATTCTCTACATTTTTCATATCTTGATGAGTCTTCTATCTTGAGATATAATCCCTCAAAGTTTAGCTTGTTGAGTCTAAGGAGCCAAGCCATCAAGCTCATCATCTAGGAATGAATGAATGAGCTCATTTGTGCATTTTTTATCTTCAATTATAAATCCCCAAAAGCTAAAGGATTGTAGCACAATGTATTTTTTCATGCCAGGAACATGCTTTGAAAGTTTCAAGTCCATGCGAGTTTTCTAGCTCAAGTTACAAAGCTTCAAAATTGAGCCAATAGAGTAAGATGTCCCTACAAACATAAAAATAAAGCTCAAGGAAAACAAATCATTTTGAGATTAATTTTGATAGCTGCATGAATATTAATGATATTTTTATGAATGCCATTTGACAGGAGCAAGGATGTCAAATTTAAACTCATGAAGTAGCTATTAGATTTTAAATAGTAGGTCCCAATAGATATGAAGGTCTATGTTTCATCATACATCTTGATTTGAGGGTGCACAATGATTCAAAAGGTTAAGCAATTTTTGAGGCCACCACATGGCATAAGTACATGAGGTCATATTCTAACAGTAAGATCCTAATAATTAACATGTGATTGACATGTGGCATAAGCTTGGACAAGATTGACAAGTCAAAGGCAAATCAATGGTTCACACTCATTCATACCAAACAAGATCAATGGTTTGAGATGGTTCAAAGGGTCAATATTTAATAATGAGGATCCATGGGACTAATGAAAATAAAGATAGCTAAGATCATTTTGATTTTCCCAAGTAATTTTTGATGGGTAAGGTTGAATTAAAGGAGAAATTTTTAACCAAGGTAAATAAGTTCTTGTAGGGGTCATCAATCCACCATTGAAGCTCATTCCACCACCATTAAAGGGACACATTGGTGTATCTAGACTAAAGTACATAAAGGGATCACCATTAAATCTTGAAATGGACCTTTGGCTTTAGGGTTTATGTCATAAAGGGTTCATTTTATAACTATGTTCACCATTATTAGAAGAAAGATCTATCATTTCAAAAGATTCCATGAAGTCATACACATAGAATCCAAGTACATGAAAAGGACCCTTCTCTCCATTGTGCATTCCACAAAAAACTAGTTAGGATTAATTAATAACAAGATAAAGTACTAACAAACTAGTTTAGTTATTGTAACTACATAGATGATGGAGCCTGGCTCAAAACAACTTATGCCCACCATAGAAATCAAAAAGAACATTAATGGAGGAATAATGTAACTGTGTAATGGAATAAAGTGACCTAAATAAATTAGGAGGCTTGAGTGAACATAATTTATGGAGGTAGTTGTAACTACATTTAAAATGAAATTGAGATCAGTTTATTCCTCTTTTGAGTGCCAAAACTCCCTCCCTATTTCTTCCTTTCTTCTATAAATATATCCTTTGAGATCTTTTTTATCATCCCCCATGCTGGTATGATAATACTTTACCATATTTCATATTTTTCACCTCTTGGAAGTAATGAATAGAGCATTTTACAATATTTTGTCATATTTATGTTAGCATTCTTGTGTTTTCTTGATATCAAAATTGGTATAACCCTCCCTTTATGATGTTAAGCTTAGCCTAAATGATAGTAACCTGATTTACACATCATATAGTGTGTATTATCTTTGATTTCTTTCTATATTTAGTGGACTAATGAACGTAAGTGTTTTCAACTAAACCTTACTTTCATTGCTCTCTAGTCTTAGTGCATTAAAAGGACCTCTATATGAAAAACTATTGCTTAGAAAACATAGTAGACACTAAATTAGTTCCTTTTATACTCCATTAGTGTGTTAAAGAGTCCAATATTAAGAGTGGATATAATAATTTCATGGTGTATCACCACAAGTTAGAGAGGTTTACTATATGTTATTTCTTGACTCTTTACATCACAACTAGTTTTTAGGTTTTAAAAATAGAGGTCCAAATTATGAAATCTAAGGAGCTAGCCTCATTTAAAACCTTATAGGCCTTACCCTATTATAGGATACCCACATCCTAGGTTCATTCCCATGTTGAGCTAGATTTGGGTAAAGGACCTGAACAATCTCTTGCCCAACTGGGGTGCAATCTAGATCTCCAATAGGTATAAGAACCATAATAGTTTGTTTCAAAATTGATAATATATTTAAGACCATTCATCTAGTTTGGATGGTTTGAAGTATATGAAATTGATTTTTAGGCCACTTAGACCAATATAGGCATGGGAAATAGAGAGTTAAAAGATACTTATGCATATAACTAATGGAATAATAGGTCAGAGGAGTTTCTTAAGGAATGGAAAATGTTAAATGAGTTATTTCATATCATTTTAAGTTTAATTCATAGTTTTAAGGTCCATTTGCCACTCTTTTCATGTAAATAAAGGTAGTTTCTAAGATCTTATTGAAGGTGTCAAGCCAAGTTATAACTCCTACACTCCTTGGAAGGATGGAGCATCTTTAGAGGGTTAACATATGGCATGGTAGACCTAATAGACTGTTTACTAACTCTTTATTTATTTTTAACTAATTATCTCATGACTGACACTTTTCAATCCTTCTCTATTATGCTCCTCTCTCTCTCTCCCTCCACCATTATCTAAAATATCAACCTTATCTAAGTGTGGGATCCACACATTTTGTATGGTAAATCCCTACAAAAATTGAGATTTGTACTATCATATTAAATTGAATTAAATATGTATATTCTACTTCTATCTTAAAAAGATATATTTTTAGGATGTTTTATTAATGATTTTTTAGTGATAGTCATATCCTTTGGATTTGTCCTTCATGTTTCATGCCTTATACAAGTTTGTTACCTTTCATAGGTCATATGAAGTATTCTACATTGTTTTATTATTTAGATAATTGATAGTCCATTACTTTCTCCATAATCAACTCTTGTTTAATCATCCTATCACTCATTTAATCATCTAAACCTTCTTATTGAAACATTAGTGTGATAGGGGCTATTTAGAGTAGCATAATCATATTGTAAGTTGATATTTCATAGTGTATCTTAAAAAAGTTATGTAATTTATGTTTGGTGCATCAACTATAATTTTTTTAGATAGATTATTAATCTTGTTTCCCTTTTCATTTTCAAATAAAGTGGTTTATTAGTAGTCTAGGTTTTGTATTTTGGGATCTATCCCAAAATCTAGAGGTTTTACTCACTTAGAGGTCACCCATAACTTGGAGTTAATCCCATTGAATAGATAAAGTTTATAAGGCATGAATAACCCACTCATATGGTGTAATTTCGATTTATAATAGTTTTTTAATTCCTAGTGGGACTCAAAAGACAATAGGCTATCAAAGATAGATGTTTGTTTTAGCATTATTGCAGTAGTACCAGCCCTCTTCATGCAGTATTGGGTGACTCCAAAAGGTTTTAAACTCCTAGTTATTGAGTAAGGATCCTAATTTCATGCCAAATGTTACCAAAATATTATAATAAAGAGGTATCCCTTATTAATTACTTTAATCACCTTTGTATTAATATCAGATAAATAAATTTCTTCACACTCTCCCATACACTATGTCACCTAGAAGGAGGCTCTTTATTCTAGATTACCTAAGCTCTCCTAAGGATAATAAAATGAATATAAATATATAATTTGTTGCATTTAATAGTGATTATCCTTTGAACCTTTAACAATGTGATGATATTATAATGGCTACCCTCAAAAGTGTGTCTTACTTCAATGGAGAGACTTTTCTTACCCCCATTGAACATATTAGAGTCATGGCCAAATTTTACAACATTCACAAAATCACACAAGAGAATGTAGAAATCAATATTTTAGAAATTAGTTTTAAATTAAAATCTTTGGAATGGTATACTACATTATACCCCAATTTAATTGACTCATGGGATGATTTGGGCGATAAATCGAGTAAGAGGTTTGAAGACAAAAGTGACCATTTGTCCTTGGTTGAGCAATTGACAACCATAAAAAGAGACCCTTATGAATCCATGCAATATTTCAATGTTAAGTTTAAAAAAACATGGGATCTAATCCTAATCCTAGTAAAACCCACCCCAAACTATGTTTTTCTTTAGTATATCAAGGCCTTAAATAGTGATATTGGCATTATGATTCAATCAATAAGTGATAATACTCTACCAAATTCATATGATATTTCCATATTAAATAATAATAACTTGATCCAAGATATAAAACTTTCTCCTAGACCTTCATTGCCTTTGTTTCCTATTGTGCAAGTTCCCATACCTATTATTGCTCCTATCCCCACACCCGAGAACAAACAATCTACCCCTAGTCAAACAAATAATAAAAAAGAAGTTGTGATTAAGAATATTATAGAAGAAATCAAAGCTCTTAAGAGGCAACAACAAAAATGGAAATGGATGTCTTATCAAGGTCCTTTTCAGCCTTACCAATCCTATCAAGATCATAAACAACCTTTCTAAGGTCAATACCAAGGACAAGGGAAACTAACTCAAGTAATGAAACATAATGGATAAAATCAAAATACTCATACTTACAAGTCACTTTTACCTATTAAAAATAATATTTTATAAGATAGTGGAGATCAAACATCATGGAAATAATTTCATGACCCTTCCACTTACTCACATGAAGCATTCAATCAAGCCTATATGGATCAATGGGTAACGATTACTTCCATAACTCAAGAAGAGATTCCTAATAAAGGAGAGAATAATTAAGGAGGTTCTCAATAAAATTCTACCATTATGAACTACTATAAATAGGAATCATGTGCTATCAACTTCCAAGGAAATCTCAATGTTGATCAAAGTTCGATATCTACCAATACAAGGTCAAAGAAGATATTGGTTGAGGAATTTCAAGGAGAAAGTAATGGTCCAAATATAAGGTATTAATTATATAAAGTATAAGTTAAAATAAATTTAGCCTCTATGAATCAAATAAATTAAAAAACTTGGAATGTTAAAGTTTCTTATATACTTGTTCCTATGCATTAAGTGTCACAAATTAGTGGTAGTGTTTTGGCTCCTAAAGTTAGAATCTTTCCTATGAATATTGTGGAGAAAATTAAGAAGGTTCATGTAAGAATTATAATGTGGGAAACACTATCCATGTCTATTCAAATAAGCTTGATCCAAAATGAGCTCTCCAAGCTCAATTCATAATCTAGGTAGCCTAATGAAAGAGGGGTAGTACTACAAATTGGTAGATCAACGCCAAAAAATTTAACATGATCAAAGGTTTGTAATTGACTCTTTGTTCTTATCCTACCTTCTCCATTTCTAGAGATATAGTGGTTATTGATATTCCACCTCATTTTATCTTTCCTTGTCAAGATACTTCACCACCAATATTGCGGGGTACTTAACTTTAGATTAGTCCTATGTGGCATTTAGGACTATATATGTTGCTAAGGTGAGTATCAAATCTGAAAATTTAGCCAAGTTTGATGTGGAGCCTTATGTATCCAATTTATATAATATAAATTTCACTATTATTAATGAGTGAGATCAAGCTAATGATAAAGAATCAGTTACACCTTTAGATGGCATACCTGATCTCTTTCTAGATGAGTGGGGGGAAGAAAATCATGAGTTTGATCCATATAGAGGACTTTAAGAAGTAGATCTTGGGGTATATTATTTAAATGAAGAAGGTAAAGCCATACCTTATCTTTCAAATCCTAGTGATGATAGTGATGGTTTGTGTAAAATGTTCTTTTATGGCTCGAGTAAGAATGGTGTAGGTACTAGTATGATGTTTTTTTCTCCATCAAATGAAAGGTACTACTCATATATTAGGTTCCAATTCATTTATTATTGAAATTTATTATAATATGTGGCTCTAATTCATGGGATTCAATGGGAAAGGAAGAGATGTATCAATCAAGTTCAAGCTATTGGAGATAGTGAACTAGTTGTACATTAAGTAAGAGGTAAGAGTGCATCAAAAAATACCTTGTTAAAGTCTATTTAATGTTTTCATTGATGTCATGTGTTTTTACTCTGTCATTGATATAAATAAGGATCAGTAAGGTGAGAATTTTATTTTATGTTAGTTTATTGAGTTAATTAATGTCAAAGGAAATTTTATGTCAAGTGTTGGTTCACAAGAAGGTGTTTATGAACTTGCTAGTGTGGATTTGAGTGATCCAATGGAGTGTCTCATGAAGCATAATGAGGTATGGTGAAATGAGTGGTTACATGTATGTGGAGTTAATTGAAGAAATATAAGTTTAATATGTTTGGTAAATTTCTTTAGAGCTTCATGATTTTAGAGAGAGAGATTATATTTATGTATTATATGTTTAACAAGGATAGTTCAATCTTGGGTAGTGTCCTATATGGTTTAAGGAGACTTGGTCAAAGGATAATTATGGGAGATGTTTTATATCCTATCTCAAATGTTTAGAGGTGAGCAGAAAGCTATAGAAGGTGTCTTGAAGATCTCAAATTGGTATGGTGCCTTGTAATTTTGTGTGATGGACTAGTTCTTGAGCATGAATTTGGATTGTAGAGGGATGATGGTGATATATATGTGTATTAGATTTAAATTGTGTAATTAAGTGTTAGATATTGTGATAAAGGTGGTAAGTTCTTCTTTAGTGGTATTCTCATAGACCTTGTTTTAAGACTCTAGGTGACATGATGAGGCATCATGATCAGGTTTGGAGGCTTGTGAGATCACATGAGCATGTTTTTAAGTTTGAAATGTGATTTCAAGTATGGTGGTGAATTTTTTAGGTCTTGAGTGGAATAAGAAAGCATGAAAAGTGGATTTGAGGTCTCTCAAGGGCTAAAATGAGGTATCACATACCCAAAAAGGATTTTCTCATGCTTATTGGAACATGTGACTATTATATGGGAATATAAGCTCTTAGGGAGAGATGGAAAAGGGTCATATAAATGATTTACAAGTATTATGAGTTAGTTTTAGGGATAGATCTTTATGAACAAATGTTAAAAATGGTAATTGGTCTAAAACCCTCCTTAGACCCTCATAGTCACTTGATATTTAAGATATTGATGGAAATGTCTTAGAATGGATTATATGACCTATTTTTATGATTTTATAATGTAGAGGACTCTCCCAGGTACCTCTAGGTGGCATTGATCTATTAGAAGAGTGAATGGAAGCTACTAGAAACCCCTTTGTCTCTCAAAACTTTGGTATAATAGGTAGGGTTGACTAAGTCAAATTTCATAATAGATGGAGGTTTAAGATTGTGACTTATACTTCATGTTCATTATTATCTATGAGAAATTTATAAAACTTAGATATTCTAAACTAGTCATAAAATCTGACCTATCACTAAAAGACCTAGTGAGAAAAATAGTGAGAAAAAGTAAGAATGAGATTAGGGATGAGTTGCCATGGATTAGAAATGGATAAAATTACATGATTTTTTTATTATATACTTATCACAATATCCATATTTGGTATTTATTTAAGGTCATTGAAAATTTTGAAAATATTGTTCACAAGATGACCTATCTAGTGAAGATGAGACAGTGAAGATGTAAAGTTAAGAGATTGGTCTACAAGACCAATATTATCACTATAAAACTATATATTTTTATGTGAGAGTTATATGATGATATAATAGGAATCATACAAATGATTTATTAGTTAATAAAAGTGTCCACATAGGTACTAAAATTCATAATCACCATGATTAGTTCTCAAAGCAAAATGGTAGTTCTGAGTATGCAAGATGGAGTGATGATTTTGAGACATTATATCATGATTTAATGTATATAATTCACATTTTTATGTTTTTTGGTATGTATATGACCTATATATTATTTATATAAGGTTGAGAGTTAGTTTAAGAAGTTAAAATAAGGAATCTAAAATGTCTTGCCTGACTATGTAAGGACTATGAAATAAAAGGTCAACAAATTGGTCTACAAGACCAATAATTGATATTAGAAATTATGACCTATATTTTTGAGGATGTTATATAGGTCAAATAGGAACTATTAATGTTAATGAGATGGTTTATAAGTGTTCTTATAGGATCTAAAGATAACATTTATTGGGACTACATTTTGGAGCATTCAAGCAATTTTATGTGTGTTAGTAAGATTGATGTTACTTAGTGATTATGCCCAATTTTTAAGTTTAAAAATAATATTTTTATGTTATATACATTACATGGGATAATATACATTCATATTTATTATTTTAAAGTGCCTATACTGATGTCTAAAATCAAATTGCTAATGATTGTGTTATAAGTAAATTTGTAGTTCTGAATGAGATTTTTGATGAGGTGTTCCTAAGTCTTTAGAGCCTAATAGAATTTTTATAATGAATTTTATTATGACATTTAGGTCATAAATTTTCCATACATATTTGGTTTATTCCTAGATGTGTCTCTACAATTTGTGTGAGCTTCATCTTTCAAGATAGTGTTTTTAGGTAATTAGGCCTAAAAGGTCTTTAAGGCCTAATGGTGATTTCAAGGTGTGATATAAGGATTTGTGACTTATTTATAATGAATTAGGTTATTTAATATTTACATAAAAGTGTATTAAATGTTTGATTTTTTTTTTGAGGGCTATATAGGCCATAGGGGTTAAGTTGTTCCATGGAGAGGATAGACCTGATGCATTTGGATGACCTAATGGTGAACCTAATTTGATTTATTATTATGTGTAACATGTATTAAGACATGTTTTTGGTCTTATCCTAATAAATTAGTGTCTTTTACAACCAAGAGAGTATGTGAGCAAGTGATTTATATTTATAAAAGGCATAATAGGCCTAATTTTGTGTGTAGTAGAGCAGAGACCTATGAGCGAATAAAAGAGTAGATTGTGAAAGAGTAGGAGGTATTGAAGAGAATAAAAATAGGGGAGAGAAACTATTATGATTATATAATATATTTATTTCATGTGGTTGTTAAGGTAAGTTGACTTAATCAGCCCAGAAGATGCATATTGAGCAAGGAAGCCTAGAAGGCTATTTGAGAGAGATAGAAGAGAGTGAAGAGAAAATGAAGGTGATCATCATCAATTGAGAGAGAAAGAATTTTATAAAGGTGATCAAAGTTTCCATGTGTCTGAGTTGGTGCTGAGTCACCTAGGGGGTTAGTGCCTCCTTGCAAGTTGGTGCTCGACTAGTGAGGGATTTATGATCCTTATGAGGTTGGTGCCTCACTAAATTTTAATTCATTACTTATAGGACTGTATTCCAAGACATTTTTTAGTTGGTTTTATCTACCATGAGGTTTTTCCACATATCTCTTGTGTTCATATGTTGTATACTTATGTGGATGCATGCTTATGCATTGGTTGATGTATGTGTTTTCATGAATGCTTCATTAATGATAAGTGAAATTTAATGATTATTTTAAGGGCACTAATTCACCCCCCCCCAATGGATATGATTCCAATAAAATCTTAAATTCTATAAGGTGATCTTAGAAGCACAATATGGCTAAACAACTAAGGAAAGCGTGTCAATATTTGAAATCTCTAGTCAAGGCTCTTGAGGATAAAATATGTACCTTAAATAATGACATAGCCAAACAGTCCAAATAAGATGATAAGATGATCAAATATCTCAACGATTAGTTAGAGGTTATCAATACAAGTTTGAGGTCAAAGGAAGTTGAGTGTGATCAGTTGAATACCGAGTTTGGATCCTTGAAGGTTGAACATGAGGAGATCATGGACAAGATGAGAAAGGTTGAGAAAGAACATGATAAGTTATCTCAAACCAAGAAAGATGTAGATCATCCTAAAAAAAAATAAGAAGGTCAACATGAAGTAAAATAAGAAAATATCAACTCTAATCAAGTAACCCAATACAATAAGGTATTCTAATTCATTTCATGGTTATTGATTCACTTGTTATTAGTTTTGGAATAGAGAAAAGGATTGTAGGAGGAGAATAAATTGGTCAAAAATGGATTACCATCCACATTAGGCAAAAGGTACAAGTAAGGTTATTTTATTTAGTTGTCAATATGTTGGTCACATTGTAATTTTCTATAAGATTAGATTGGATAAATCCTATATCATAGCAATATGATTGATGCCCCTAAAAAGGTATGGAGACCAAACGTAGTTAATGTTAATAACATTAAGCCTATCCTCAAGAATGACTTATCTACAAAAAAATAGGAATCAAATGTGAAGAAGTGCCAAAAGCATGTACTATTAGCATCTTTTGATGATGCATTGGAAGAAAAAATGGCAATCAAAGAGAAGAAGTATGATGTAGACATCAAGCCTAAGGTTAAAATCAAAGCCAAGAGAATCCTAAAGAAAAGCTATCAGTCTCATAATTTCAAGATGGTTGAGAGATGAAGATTGGAGAACTGGGGGTATCCTAAGTTAATATTGTTATAGATCCCTATGAAGTGGGGTGTCTCTATCTAGGCTACAAAGAGACACTCTTTAACTAATAAGAAGCATGTGAAGGATTATATATTGATATGCTTATTGAAAGAAAGATTTGGATGATCAATTCAAAGCTAGATCATGTATGGATATCATCAAACAAGTACCATGGTCAATAAATAGGAATGAAAGTAGGTGTTTGCATTAGTCTCAGTATAGAAAGAGAGAATTTGAAGACAACTAAGAAGTCTAATTATTTGCATGATCTAGGTCATGATTCAAGTTTGTAGAAAGGATTACATGATGAGACAATATGAAGATAGGTTGAATGAAGGTGTTGATTGCTTTAGGTCTGCACCTATACCTAATCCTAGACCCTATCAGGTCTATTGAAGTATGATGGACAATTGTTTAAGCATGATTATATTGAGGATTGGTGTAAATATCTATTTGGGAGATATGAAGTCAGGTAAGGTAGAGTGTTTCTCATATGGATGATAGTGTGTTTATCATAAAGGCATATATAAGATGTGAAGCATGGAGTTAGGGGGAGTTAACTCTGGTATCTTAAGTATAATATGAGATATGGGTATTACTCTTGTGAGGAAAGAGTCAAGGAGTAGTTCTTTATTGATTATGTAGTCATGATCTAAGTTTGATGATCTAAGGAAGTTGTGTAAAGACTTATTGGTCATATCAATCATCAAAGTTCAAGATGTAAATATTCTATGTAGTCAAGTGGTTGAAGAGGTCATATGGATCACTTTAGTTAGAGGTATGTTTAGTTTAATTGGTATGATTATAAGGTGTGCATAGATTAACGGGGAGTATGTGTGAATTATTTCAAAGGTTCAAGAAGCATGTTTTGTTTAGTATTATTTTAGAGCCTACATGAAAACAATCATTGATGAGTATGTATGAAAAAATTGGGAGTTTTCTAGCTTTGATAATGGTTAGGTCTAAGTATTAGTGAACTATATGTAGATGGCCTTATGAGAGTGTGTGTGACCCTTTGACATTAATTCAAAAGGGGATAAAGTTATTGATCATACAAATTCTTTTGGGAGAAAGTTCTTGATGAAATTGTTAAGTTTGAAAGAGAGGCATCCTATTGAGAGAAGTTTGAGAATGATAAGTTGATTTGTGGTTTACCATCAATGTGGTTTTTCATCAATGACAAATGGAGAGATTACTGAGTGTTATCATTGATGTAATGTGTTTGCACTCTATCATTAATGTCAAAAAGGACTAGTAAGGTGAGAGTTGTATTTGATGTCATTTTCTTGAGTTCATTAATGTCAAAGGAAGTTTTAGTTCAAGTGTCGGTTCACAAGAAGGTAGCTATGATCATTGGTATGAGGTTGATTGTTTGATCTTGCTAGTGTGCCTTTGATTGATCTAATGGAGTTTCTTGTGAAGCATAGTGAGTTATGGTGAGATGAGTGGTTACAAGTATGTGGATTTTTTTGAGGAAATGTATGTTTCATGTCTTTGGTGAATATCTTAAGAGCTTTATGAGTTCAGAGAGAAAAATATTGTATTCATATCTTGTATGTTCAAGAAGGCTAGTTCAATATTTGGTAATGACCTATATGATTTAAGGAGAATTGGTCAAATGAGAATTATGGTAGATGATATGGATTCTATTTTAGATGTATAGAGGTGATTATTAATCCATAGAAGATGTCTTGAAGATATCAAGCTGGTATGGTGCATAGTAGGTCTATGTGATGGACTAGTTTTTGAGCATGAATATGGATTATAGAGGCATGATGGTGGTGATATATATATATATATATATGTGTGTGTGTGTTTGACATTTAAATTATTGAATTTAGTTTTATATCTTGTGAGAAAGGTGTTGAGTCAGTAATATGACTCTCAAAGTGAGCCAAAGGGGTAACTTCTTCTTTAGTGGTATTCTCATAGACCTTATCTTAAGACCCTAGGTGTCATGATGAGGCATTATGATCAGTTATAGAAGGTTTTGATCTCATGTGTCATGGATTCAATTTTTACATGTTCTTTCAATTATTATGGTTAAGTTTTTAGTTCTTGATTTGAAGAAGAAAGCATAAAAAGTGAATTTGAGGTCTCTCAAGTGCTACAATGAGGTGTTGCAGACCCAACAAGGATTTTTTTATGTTTGTGGCACATGTGACTATTTCATGGGAATATAATATATTAGGAATATATGTAATAGGGTCTTATAAATTATTTATAAGCATTAGGAGTTGGTTTTAGGGGCAAATATTTTTGAACAAACATCAAGAATGGAAACTAGTTTAAAACACTTCTTAAACCCTCATAGTGACTTGATATGGAAGATATTTATGTAAAGAGATAATAATGGATTGGATGAAATATTTTTATTATTTGAGAATGTATAGGAATCTCTTAGGTACCTCTAAGTGTCATTGGTATATTAGAAGAGTTAGTGGAAGCTACAAGAAACCCCTTATTTTTTGAAAAATTAGTGTAACGGCTAGGGTTGACTGATTCAAAGTTTCACAATGGATGGATATTGAATATTTTGATTTATAATTCATGTTAATGGTTATTTTTGATCAATTTATAGACCTTAAATATGTTAAAATATTCATGAAATTTGACCTATCACTAAAAAGGCCTAGTGAGAAAATAGTAAGAAAACCAGGCAGAAGTGAGAATGAGATTAGGGATGAGTTGTCATAGATTAGGAATGGATCCAATTACATGAATTTGTTTTTAAATAATTATCACACATGTACATATTGGTTATATTTTTTTATGTCATTATAAATGTTTAAAATATTATTCATAAGATGACATGTATAGTGAATATGAGATAATGAAGATGTAAAGTTAAGAGGTTGGTCTGCAAGACGACTATTATCACTGGACCATTATATCTTTATATGTGAGATTTATATAATGATATTATAGGATAATAAAAATTCATAATTATTTCATTAAATTGTCCACATATGTACTAAAATTCATAATCACCATGATTGGTTCTAAAGGCAAAATGATAGTTCTAAGTATACAAAATGGAGTGATGAGTTTGGGACGTTGTCATGATTTAATGTATCTAGTGCACATGTTGATGTCTTTTGGGATGTAAATTACCTATTAATGTTATATAAGAGTTTGAGAGTAAATTTAATAAGTTGAAATAAGGAAGACAAAATGGCTTGTCTAACTATGTAAGGACTGTGAGAGAAAATTTCAACAAATTTGTCTACAAGACCAATAGTTGACACTAGAACTTATGACCTATCTATTTGAGGATGTTATATAGGTCACATAGGAAATATTTATTTTCATGATATGTGTTTTAAGTGTTTTTATAGGAGATAAATATAACATTCATCAGGACTATGTTTTGGAGCATTTAGGTAGTTTTCTGTGTGTTAGGAAGATTGACGTTCTGAGTCATTATGCCTGGTTTGGAAGTGTACCAATCATATTTTTATGTTATATAGATGAAATTGGAACTTATAAATTAATTTTTATTTTTTTAAATTTCCTATACAATTATTTGAAGTCAAATTGCTAATGACTGGATTTTGATCAAATTGGTAGTTTTGAGTGAGCTTTTTGATGAAGTATTCTTGAGTCTTTGGATCCTAATAGAAGTTATATAATGAATTTGATGATGAAAATAAGGTCATGAAGTTTAAAAAAATATTTATTATATTCCTATAATTTGTTTATACAGGTTGTATGAGCTTCATCTTTTTAGATAGTGTTTTTGAGGTAATTAGGCCTAATGGTGATTTCAAGTTGTAAGCAAAGAATTTGTGATTTATTGAGAATGAAGGAGGTTATTTGAGTTTTATAGATAATTTTTTGAAATTTTTTAATTATTTTTTGAGGAATATATAGGCCATAAAGGTTTAATTTGTTCCATGGAGAGGATAGACCTAATGTATTAGGTCTATATTAGGCCTAGAAGAAGATTGAGTTCTAAATGTATTTAGCCAACACAATGGTGATCCTAATTTGATATATTATTTGTGTAACATATATTAAGACATGTTTGGTGTTTTAACCTTATGGATTAGTGTCTTTTTTTATGAATAGAGTATGTGAACAAGTAACCTATATTTATACAAGGCATAATAGGTCTAATTTTATGTGTAGGGCAGATTGTGAAGGTGAAGGAGGTATTGAAGAACATAATAAGAGGGTATAGAGACTATGATGAATATATAATATAGTTACTACATGTGGTTTTCAAGGTTAATTGACCTAATAATCTTATTAAAAGGCATATTGAGTGAGGATGCCTAGAAGGTTGTTTGAGAGTGATAGAAGAGAGTGATGAGAAAATAAAGGTGATAATCATCACTTGAAAAAAAAAATAGGTATCCAAATGTGATCAAATATTCTAGGTGGCTGAGTTGGTGTCGAGTCACCTAGTGGGTTTGTGCCTCCTTGCAATTTGGTGCTTGTTAAATAACTAGTTGAGTTAGTGCTTGACTAATGAGGGGTTGGTGCCTCACTAAATCTTAATTCATTACTTATATGACTTTAGTCCAATATTTTTTTTAGTGGTTTTTATCCACCATGAGGTTTCCCACATATTTCTTGTGTTCATATGGTGTATGCTTATATGTATTCTTGTTTATACATTAGTTGATGTATGTGTTTAAATGAATGCTTCATGATTGATAAGTAAAATTGAATGATTATTTTAAGGTCACTAATTCACATCCCCCCCATCTCAGTGGTTGTGCTTCCAAAAAATTCCTTGCTTAAATGAAAGTGATCAAATGAGAAAAGATAAAGTAAGAATATCCACAAAGGGAGAGCATCATGAGAGAGTATCATTCTTAAAATACAAGTCACTCATTCTTGGAAAGGTATGTTCACAAGAATAAAAGGATTAATTCATTGAGTTATGTTGAGAATTTATAGATGTATTTGATTGGGAGTATAGTGATCTCAAAGGGTTTGATCCTTCATTAACTCAACACACTATACAACTTGATTCCAATGCTAAACATGTGAGGTAATGACAAATACCAATAAATACTAAGGTGGAGATGCTCATTATAGAGTAACACACCAAGTTGATTGAGTCAAAGAGTATCTTTCCTATCAAATATTCTTCATGGGTTGCCAATCCTATACTTGTGAGAAATAAGAGTGGTGAAATTAGGTTGTGTGGACTTTAAATACTTGAATAGAGTCTTATTGAAGGATCACTATCATCTACCTTTAATTGAACAAATACTTCAATTGGTGGTTGGTTCTCAACGTTTATCACTCTTAGATGGCTATTTAGGGTATAACCAAGTGTTGGTCAAAGAGGAAGATAAATACAAGACAAACTTTACTACAAAATGAGGGACATGTTCCTATAAGAGAATGACATTTGGATTGTCTAGTGTAAGTGCTAAATTTAAAAGGCTCATGGACATGGATTTCCAAGGTTTGATAAATGACATAGTGTTGATATACCTTGATGACATAAAAAAATTCTCCAAGAATACAAGTGATCATTTGAAGCATCAAGGGCAGATTTTTGAAAAGTGTAGGAAATATGGGGTGTCTCTTAACCCAAATAAGTGTGTCTTTTCCATTCATGAAGGTAATTTAATTTTATAAATTATTTATAAGGATGGACTTGTCATTGATCTTGATGGGGTTAAAGAAATTCTAGATTTGTCACTACCCAAACATAAGAAAGTTTTGAAATTTTTTCTTTAGAAGATTAACTTTATAAGAAGGTTCATACCTAGATTTTCCACTCTTGTGAAGCCAATAATAGTAATATTGAAGAAACATCAAGTTTTATAATGTACTAAAGAAGGAAAAAACATTTTTGAGACCATTAAATAAGCCATTGCTCAATCACCTACACTAATTAATCATAATTTCTCTAAGGATTTATTATTATATGATTTTCATAATAATTATATAATATTTTCCATGTTGATGTAACAAAATTATGAAGGACTTGAGTATCCCATAGACATTTTAGTCAAGGACCTAAATATTATGAAGAAAGGTATACTTATGTTGAGAATCAAGTGGTGTATGTGATAAGAAGCCTCAATAAATAAATAACAAGATTCATGTGATGGTCTCTCACCCAAGAGTAAGATACTTCATCTTGAATAAACATTTGAATGAAAAGTGAGTTACGTAGATAACTATAGTAATGGAATATGATATAGAGATCAAGGCCACTAGGCTTGTAAGAGGAAAATTAATGTGTGAACACTGATCATTAAACTTAAATAAAGAAGAATAAGTGGTTTTGTCATTCCAAGAAGATCCTAGTACAATTTTAACTTCATCATCTCCAAGTTAGACACAAAAAATGGTGAGATTCCTTTAAATAGGTAAGTGTGCTTGAGGTTTAGATCAAGAAAAAAAGTCATACTTTATATTGAAAAAAATCCCTTATGTCCTTGTGGATGGATTTATCTTTAGTAAGGATCTTAATGGAGTACTAATTAGGTGTGTTCAAATAGATTAGGTAGACAAACTTCTTGAAAAATTCCATGATGGACCAACAAGAGGGCACTTTACACCTAGAACTATAGCTATAAAAATAATGAGGGATGGTTATTATTGGCCTAATATATTTAAGGATACATACTCTTGGGTTAAGAGGTGTCAAAGGTGTGCACTTTTTTTAGGAAAACAAATAATTTCAGCCCTTCCTCTTCATCCAATTCAGGTTAAACAACCATTCATGTAATGGTGGATTTATTTCATTGGAATGATTAATCCTCCATTTAGTGGTGGTCACAAATGGGTCCTTACAACCATGTACTATTTAATAAGGTGGGTAGAGGTAGTGGCTCTCAAGGAGGCAAATGAAACTTAATTATTGACTTCTATTAGAGCATAGTATCAAGGTTTGGAGTGCTTGCAACTATAATTTATAATAATTACATAGCTTTTAGTGGAGTGATAACAATGGAATGTGATATATAACATGGAATTTATTTGAGAACATATTCAAATTATTACCCTCAAGGTAATGGGATAGCTGAGTCTATTACCAAAAATCTAATCAAAATTGTGAAGACAACTGTAGAAGACAATCAAAGAGTTTGGCATACTAAGTTGAAGATAACCCTTTGGGATGATAGGATCACTCCAAAGATTTCCATTGGAAATTATCCTTATATGATTATCTATGGGAGAGAATATAGGTTACCTATTTCACTTGAGTTACCATCCCTTAAATTGGCACATTAGCTTGAGAGAATGGAGAATGATCCTATAGAGATAATATGGGAAGAACTAATGGCCCTAGAGGATATAAGAAATCAGGTTATGCTCACCTTGGAGTGCCACCAAGCACAAGTGAATAAGATATTTTACAAGAGATCCATATAAATAATATATCAAGAAGGATACCATATCTTGAAATGGGATGATAATAGAGAAAAACCTAATAAGCATACCAAGTTTGATGCATTGTGGAGTAGAACTTATGTCATGATTGCTTACAAAGAGCATAATGTTTTTCAATTGGAAAGATTCAATCCATAAGAATTGAGTATCCTAGTCAATGGGATACACTTGAAGCCATGATATTGAGGTTATTTTTATCTTTGTAAATATTAGATTAGGTTTTAAGTTCCCTAAGTACTTCATTCATATGTGTTTGTTTTGCTTTCCTTGTGTGTTTCTTTCCTCCAAGTGATTTTAGAGACATGTTTTGTTGGTGTTTGTCTTGTTGTAATATAGTTTAATTTTGTTTCCAAGGTAGGTTTCAAGTTGTGCTTTTATATTGACCCCATTTCCTAATGGAAGGATAAGGCCACTGATCAATTAGTATTGTAGTTATCCTACTCATGTGAATCACCAAATTATTAACCAAATTTTTTGACCCCAAGTCAATATAGGTCAACTAATTTAATTTGAAACTTTTATAATATGTTCATATAAAATTTTCATCTTCCAAAATGGTCTTAAATAATCCCATATGGCCATGTTTTCCCTTCCTTAGCCTTGTTCGGGTTTTGGTCTTATGAACACTTGTCTAGTCTAAGAAGTCAATTACATGGTATTATTGTGTAAAAATTATTCAAAGGTTTAAAATAGTTAAAATTCATAAAAAATGTTATTTTAATTTCATTAATGTAATCCTATCATGTTTTAACCTTTATTTGACTCTAAAATGTAAAAAATGTCAATTTGGCCACCTTTTGGCCCATATAGAGGAATGGGATGTAACACTTCAAGAATGGAACATTTAAATAAAATTATAAGAAACCCTGGTGTCATAGAGAGGTTAGATAATGTTTAGTGTCAATAAATTACTGATAAATTTGTAGTTTTAACCTCCCAAATAGGAAAAATGGCATTTTCAGGCACTTTTGGGTACTTGTAAAGCCTTGGAGAATTAATTGTCAGTTGGAAATGGTTTATAAGTGTAAATTTGGATCCTTAATGTAATTTCCATTATTTTTACCAAGTTTAAAGTCTAATTGATACTCTAAACACATTTTATCCTCCATCATTACCTTCATAAGCTCATAAAGGTAAAATTGAAGTGGATGGTATGGCTAAGAGAGAGAGATATTTAAGAGATAAAATTTTGGAAATTATTAAGGGTGAAAATGAGATTAAAATTATCTAAATTTATTTTTATAATTATGGCCTATTATTTATAAACAATCGCTAAGAGTAAAAATAGGTCATTATGGCGTATGCATCAAAGATGATTATATTATTGCACCTATTTCTCTAGCTTAGAAATTGATGGAGAGGAATGATTTTGTGGGTGGTTTATAGATGTATTGGAGAAAATTTTTAGGGTGTTTGTATTATTTTAATCATATCCATGAGGTAATTTCACTTGAAGGAAGAAGATATTGGTATTCAAGTTATTTGAAACAATTATACTACAAGTTCTTGTTTCATATTCATGATGATCATTTTCAAGTTTCTATTTACTATTAAAGACGCTAATTTTAAAGTATATATAATGTATAATTATCCATTTATAACACATAACTTTCATTAAATTCATGTCCTACTTGTCTAAAATGTGTTTCTTGCTCATATGTTCAAATTTTGCTCTTTTGGAGACATTGTCAGTGTTTAAAAGTGTACTAGAGTTTGATTGCTAATTCAGGATCAATTACCATTAATATATCATGTGTAATGTTTTGAGATAATTTATTACTCTTTTAAGTGTATAAAATTGATGATAAGATCCCTTATGCACACTTTTTAATGAGAGTTCATAATTGTCTCCTCCATATGTGGGCTTGTACAAACTATAAGGGTGTTTGGAAGATGGCCATTATTAATATAAAGACACAACACACTTATCCATGCATTATAAAATCTTGGTTGCCTCATTTACACCAATAAATGTAATGATATCACTATTGTTCCAATATAACACATAGAATATGTTTATATGTGCTAACTATATGCAGTCCATACAAGACTGTAGGGTAAGCTGAGGGTGACTATAATGCCTATCTTGAGCTTCGTGACACATGAAGGAGTGATGAATAGTGGTTGATAGATTTAAGAAGTTTAGTAATCCATGAAATGTCTCTTTGGAGCCTAATAACTTCAATAAAAACCTATAGGCCTTAAGATTATAGGTCTCCATTTGGAACCAAACTAACTTTGACTAAAAATTGAAACAATATAAAACACACATGATACATGACATTAACCCTTGAAGATATCATATGTCACTAGCAAGCACACATGGACAAGATTTTTTTTCAAACCCCTAACACACAGTCTTGATACACTCATGGCTACACCTATAGGTTAATACTGACTAGTTAAGTAGGTTAAAGATTATAATGCCTTATAATGAGCACTCGAGGCCATTGAAATAATGATGATAATATCTAAGGTTTTCACAAGTTTAAATAGGTTTAGGAACTCAAGAGTGGATTTTTGTAGTGTTAGGATAATGAAGTAAAGACCTATAGGCCTCAATACTATAGGTACACATTTTAGACAAAATCCAAACATCATTACATCACAAATTCAAGTTAAAGCATTGAAACCTCTTAGAAGTTATTCATTATAGATGAGATAATGCCACACATATTTAGAGAACTACTAATCTACTTGGGCATTTAAGTGAGGGTTAAAGACTAAGTTGATAGTCTAAATACAAGCCTATAATACCATATAGAAGGAATAAGAAAAGAAAATAAATTTGACAATGTCATCAAGTGTTGATAGACCCTATGATAATGGAATAGGCCCTGTTGACCTATCAAACATCATGACATTGAAAAGAGTGAGGTCCTAAACTCACTACACATAATCAAGGCCTTAAGATCACCTAAAAGTATGTCTCAAAGGCTATAGGATAAAGTTAATATAATGAGGATTGATAGATTTTTATGAGGTGTCTGAACCTAATTGAATCCCTCATGCAGTTTCATGAAATATTCAAGAAGGATAATGATGAAAGGCTCCACCATATGCAAAACACAGCTAAATGACCTTCACATAGTCACCTAAAGATAGTAAGATCTCAATATAGGATGCCCTCATTAATAAAATAATGAAAATATAGATGTGTGTTTGATAGGTATACAAAATTAATTTTAAACTTTGAATAATTTTCATGGACTAAGGGAGAGTTAATGATGTCAGTGGACAGGGTTCTAACCTAAAGAATGTAGTCAATACCTAAAAGAAACCTACAAGTTACTCCAACTATAGATTGATTGTAGGTTTTAAAGAATAAAAAGGTTGTTAGGAGGTGATGAAACCTAATTTAGGAATATCAAATTATATTTAAATATCAATGATAATTTAATGATGGCAAAGGTAGGGTATCAAACTCTTATGCATAATTAAAGCCCTACAAGCATTTACCAGCCTATTAGTAGAAGGGATTAACTTCAAAATTGAAGCAAAGAGGTAGATAATGTATGAGAAACTCTTTAAACTAATTTTAATATTTAATTATTTCCAATAGTAAAGGATTATAGATCTAAAAATGACGTTTATAAACCTTTATGCATAGTCAAGACATTTATAAACACCTACAGGCTATATGAACAGAAGCTAGTCTCAAACCTTAAAATGGAGAGCAAAGTATGTTTGATATGTTTTAATTCCCACCTCATATTATAAAAATAGGTCATAAATTTTTATGGATATTAAATAAAAAATAATTAAATATTGATCCAAACTAGGTTTCAAAACCTTATACTCAATCAATTAAAAGCTTGCACACAACCATAGGCCTATATATAGTCTTGAGAAATTGAAGTCTTAAGGGCTCTAGAAGCATAATTATGGTTTTAAATTTGGTATAGTGGGTTATAATGACTTTAAAAATACCTAAATTTTATCCTTTATATCATAAAAATAGTGTAATTACTCACTTTTTTGTCTTAGACCTTGGCCACTCCTTGGAAAAGGGGTAGTTAAGAGACTTAGGCATCCACTTGCTCTCAAAGAGAAAATCAAGCATTATAAACCTAATTAATGGAAATTGAGGGTATAAATAATCATATAATAGGTTTTTATACACTTCTTATGTTTAAATACACTCATATTTCCATCCAAAATCCTTTGAGGGCTAGCAAGAGCAAGGTAGGTCTTAAGCCCCAAATAGCCTAATTAGTGTACCAGTTGAAAATAAAGGAGTAATGGTCACTTTAAAAACATTTATATTAATTTAAATATATGTTTAAAAGGTTTTTTATCCTCTCACATTTGTTTTAATGAGTTTCAAGTCCCACAACTCAAAGTAAATCTCTCTCTAAGCTTCAGAATACCAAGCAAGCCACTCAAAAAGCAACTTCAGATGCTCACACCTTTGCTCACATTTTACATGGGAGTATTATAATTTTTTAATAGTTTAATGGGTATATAAATAAGTTTTTAAAATTTTAATTATTTCACTTAATTATCTATTGTATATGAACAATCGTTAAGACCCCAGACAGGTCTAAAACCTCTCTTAAACCCTAATAGTGACCAGTCATGGGAAATAGAGTTGAAAAACACATATAATGACATTTTATACTCCTAAAAAATATTTTATGTTATTAATTACTCTAAGGAGGTTTTTTACATGTACTTCACTTGTATGTAATACTGTATGGCCTATCCAAAAGACCCTATTTTTCATGTTTTTTATGTCTTTCAAGTGTTTTGAGAAGGGGAGAACTTCCCAATCATGGGATGAAGTCATTTGGGACTTTTAATAACTCTTAAAATCCAAAAAAATTCATATAATATTATATATTTTTTCAAATAATATTCATTTTTAATGGTATTCTCAACATGCTCAAAACGAGACTAGGTGGTAAGGTCATTTCTTGGTTTGCATACTTCCACAAGGTATCAAGACCCCAAAATTGACATGGAAGTTTGTGATGGCATAGGGAAAGTGATTAAAATTTTATTGGGTTATTTAACATGTTTGTCATAATTTTGGAATAATAAAATAGGGTCTCAAGTAAGAAGGCCTAATTGAAGCCTAATTTAAGAGAGAGAAAGGCAAAAAAAGCTTTTCCACTCATATTATAAAGATGAAATTTGACATGGAAATATAAGGACATATAAAATTCTATAATATTCCATTATTTTTTAAATATCATCCATACATCACATAACTAAATTTACAAGAAAAAAAATTATAAGGAAACTAGGGCTATTCAAAGCTTAAGGAGCAAAACAAATTCTTGAGAGTTGGTGCAAGAAAAAAAATGATTTTATTTTGAAAATTTATAAAATATTTTAATATAATTCATGTGTTTTATATGATTTTAAGAATATTTAGTTGATTTTTAGTCCACTTGGACCAATCTAAGCATGGGAAATGGAGAGTTACAAGACACCTATGCATATAACTTATAGAATGGTAGGTTAAAAGAGTTTCCTAGGGAATGAAAGATGTTAAATGAGTTTTTTAAAGATAATTTTAAGACTAATTCATGGTTAGAAGGTATATTTTTCACTCCTTTCATGCAAATAAGGGCAATTTCTAAGATGCGAGTCAAGTTGTCAAGCCATGTTATAACTTGTACACTACTTGGAAGGATGGAACATCTTTAAGGGGTTGACATAAAACATGACATACCTAATATACTTTTTTATAACTCTTTCTTGCTTTCTAAATAGTAATCTCATGCTTGACACTTGTCACTCCTTTTTCACTATGCTCCTCTCTCCCTCCCTCCACCATTCTCTATAAAAGAAGCCATTTTTGGCTAAGTTTGGTATCCACACATTTTTTTATGGTGAATACCTACAAAATTTGAGAATATTAATTTCATATTAAAGTGATTTCAAGCTATATGTTCTAATTCTATATTTAAAATATTTATTTTGAGGAAGTTGTATTGATGAGTGTTTAGTGATAGTCATATCCTTTTCACTTTTCCTTCATGTTTCATGCCTTATACAATTTTGTTCTTTTAACAAGTCATGTGAATTTTTATAATTTGTTTTATTTTTTATAAAATTGATAGGACATTAGTTTTTACATTATCACCTCCTAGTTAATCATCCTATCACTCATGCATTCATCTAAACCTTCATATTGAAACATTACTATGATAGGGGTTGTTTAGAGTATCATAATTAGATTGTAAGTTGATATTTCATAGTGTATATTTAACAAGATATGCAATTTATGTTTGGTGCATCACCTACAAGTTGTTTGGTTATATTATTAATCTTCTTTCCCTTTTCCTTATCAAAGCAAGTGGTGTAGTATTATTTTGTGTTGTATTTTAGGAGGTAGACCAAAATCTATAGGTTTGACTCATTTAAAGGTCACCCACAACCTAGATTAAATCCATTTTCATAGCTCAAGTTGAGATGGATTGAATATCCGTCTTGTAAGGTGCAATTTTGGGCTATAAAAATCACCTAAAAGTAGTATTTGGATGCTAAGAGTGTCTCTTGAATTAACTTATCCCTAGTCTAGCTAGAGACCTAATTTAGATCCTTAAACATACATTTCCAATCATTAAATAGAACAAAGTCACCTACATATAATAAATACATATCCCCATAAATGTCATCAAAATCCAATCCATATTGCTTAGCAGTCTGTGGAGAGGACATTAGCACCACATTTAAGACACTATAGACATATGATGCTAGTGTTTCCAACTAGGCACTACTATCCTTAGTACCAAATCTTCCCAACATATAGTTTTTCAAATGTGTGCCCCTCATAAGGTTATCCTAAGATCATTTTACTATCCATAAAAGCAATAGAATCTTATCAATATAAGTTTAATCAACCTCTAATTACTAGATGGAAAATAGATGCAAAAATTATTCAAACCAAAGACAAAGTTTTGCAAAATCAAGGTACTTTATCCCT
Source organism: Torreya grandis (assembly GCA_037957365.1). NCBI lineage: Eukaryota > Viridiplantae > Streptophyta > Pinopsida > Cupressales > Taxaceae > Torreya > Torreya grandis. The sequence continues at coordinate 981,471 of JARHVA010006025.1, forward strand.
ATTCTACCCTAATTTTTTCATACCACCATATAAAACATCCCAAAGTATAGTTTTCAAACATTTCAAATATAAATCACATTCAAGGAATCAAAGGCCACTCTCATTATAGCATTCACTTGCACATATATTAAACACTAGGTGGGAGAACTGCATCAGACTTGATCCCTCCTTGTAGTTATATTATGTAGGTAACTCTATAGACAATGGGGTGTTGATGATTTCCATTATATCCTAATACCAAACTAAATAATTTATTATAGCATACTTTTAAATATAACTAGGGTTTGCACATCAAATCAAGCTTTCTAAGTAGAATACAAAGCTACAGATTTTAGTCACACATGAATAAAACATATAAAAATAGGCACATGTGCTCCCCAAAAATAAGAACAATCACATAAAGGGGAAATTATAAATAAATTTTAGACACTACACATAGATGGAACTACTATCCAAAATGGGTTTTATTATCTAGTGAGTAGATAATCACCAAAATCATATTGGTGACACTCAGAACTACCTAGATCTCAACTTTTAGAACCCATATCATCCACAACAGTCAATTTTCAGCTAAGTCTCTATTTAACCATATTTATTGTTATTATTGGAAATTAATAAAATGTCAATGCTCATAAAAAATTAGTGCCTTAATTATTTAACATATTTATGCATCTCATACCCTCAACCAAACATAGGTAATTACACTTTTAAAACCCTAAAATGTTAGTCACATACCAAAACAACCTCCTAAAAAACACCTTAGCCAAGGGAGAGACTAAGGCTCAGTGGGTTCATATTCAAAATTAAGTATTACTAACCCTTGATCCTCCTTATTAAAGTAGATATGTTTATATTTGATAGCTTATATGCTTATATCTTATATGCATTAGGATTTCCTCTACATTGGCCTAAGTAGATATCTTCTATGCATGTTTACTTTTATGTTTATTTCACTCATTTTGTACCACAAGCTTTGGTGAGCACAAGGTTAGAATTTAATTTACTTTTTCATTTACCTTGTGAATAAGAAAAACATAAGACATATATAGGGTTATCGCATGGTGTTTCTTGACTAGAGGCTTTAGAACCCTCTCTATTGACATTATTCTAGTAATAGACCCCTTGGTTAGGTTTAGCAAATCCATCCTGATCATGACCTTAATTATCTAAATATACCAACAAGTGGAAGGTAAGTGTGATTTATCTTCTTTGAGATAGTATTGATTTGTAGATCAAGTTCACTTTCACTTGTATATAATATGCATGTGTATTTTCAACCTTAATTATATTATTATCATATACAAAAGGCACATTATTATTATTAGAATGAATTTTTCTAGATGGATAATTATCATTTCAATTATTCAATAGGATTTTATCCTTATTTTATTTATATCATGTAATTTTTATAAGAGATGTAAGAAAATTTATTCATAACCTAGGATTATTATCAAATAAAACATCACCAATAATAGATTTCTTTGGAATCATATTATTAATTTATTACAATTGATTTGGTAAACATACAATGGAAGGAGTAGGGGTTGATCATGCATCTACACTACTTTCTTAAAAAAAAATATCATCACTTGCATAATATTCATCATTGCCATCATGAAAATAATCATCATCATCATTATACAAATAATCTTGTTCATCATGGGGATTTAGCACATAATCTTGGTAATTTATTGATTGTTTATTGTAATTATAGTGAATGCCTAAGAATGCATTAATTATATGAAGGGGGAAGAGATTACTATTTATTTGTTCTAAATTTCATGAAAACTAAAATGATAATAGAATAAAATAAATTATAATTAAATCTAACACATAGTAAAAAATAAGAGGGAAATTAGAATTTAATTTGAAAACCTAGTGTAAAATATAGGGTTTGACTATATTTTATAATTAAAATGGGATAACCAATATGTTTTATTAAATTTTATAAAAGTAGATGATAAATTACCTAATTGAGAAAAAATTATGCGTAAAAATATAATTCTATAAATATGCAATAAATTATCAAAATTGATTTAAAACTTTATAAATTTAAAAATATGTTAAAATGGGGATATATCAAGAAAAAACAAATTGATTGGAAAATTTTAATTCAAAAATATGTTTGAGACAAAAATTGACCATTGAGTTATATTGACTATCTATGAATCTAAAATAGGGTTATTCTGGATCTCTGACTAATAGCATTAGATTTACATAAGGGTGAAGTGTATCGATGTCCTTAGGAATCACCAAAATTCTATAGAAAATAGATCTTTGAAACTACTATGACAAGTTTGCCTTTTCATGTATGTTATAGTTTCTTGTGCAATATCCATCATTCCATTGGAAAAACCTTTTTGTATCTTCTCTTTCACTTGTAACCCTAACTTAATAGACTTTGAGGATGAATGGAATCACAAGGTAAAAATGGATTAATGGTTAAAGTTTTTCTTAACCTTAACACCAACTATTTTTATCTCTACCTAAATACCAAAATCCTAAAGAGGGATTAAACTCCATGTAATTTTCCTATGCTACAGTGCCATGTGTGAAAAACTAGTGAAAAAATGCTAAATGCTAGTGAAATCCTGGTGTGGTTAAGTTCTTAAAGAGTGAATTGTGACATTCAAAGTGTAATTAAACTTTATATTAGGGTTAAAATGGATTTATATATTTATAATTGGGATAAATAGGTAATTTTTTTTCAATGTAAAATGATAATCCTATTACTTTTCAATATGGAAGCCTCTTATGTGTAAAATGGTTTAAAATGTGGATTTCTAGTGGTATTTTAGGAATTATTTTGGAAAAGGCTCACTAAACGTATGGGATGACATGTTACATGAATGTAAATTTGAAAAAATATCCATTATTTATTGAGATGACACTCTTGGTAGAACTAGACAATAAAGGGGAGCATGGTTATCTAAATAGAGTGGCCTTTTCTAAAGGGAAATAAAAATAAAATTGAAAGTGGGGATTAGTTCCAAAATGAGTATAGGCTATTTTAAATGATGGGTAAATATATTTTGACATCATTAATTTATTTATGGAATGATTCATCTACATGGATAATGAAGTATGGTGGTCAAAGGACATTAGAAGGAGGCATGAGATTAGTGCAGGAAAAGGATGGTCATAATTAATTATGTTAGCTTAAAAGTTAATTCATATGTCTAAAATAATATAAACCTAAAAAATTATCTATATTTACTAATAGTATCAAACAACTTGATATCATCCCATGTCTTTTCAACTGAAATGTTTATATCAATACAATCATTTTTCTCAGCCTCCACTAACATCAAAATTTTACTAAATTATATCAACTTGGTTGATACAATATGTTTTTAAAAACTCAATAAATGATTGTATTTGCCAACCTAATACCATTATTTTCCTATATCCAATATTTTTCACATCAAATTTTGATGACCACCATTGAAGTAAATTACTCATAGTATAATTATCATATACTTTTTCTCATGGTTGATGATCTTAATGATGATCTTCCCACTTATGATGATACTTATAATGAGACCCAAGATTGTAAATATTTTCCCCAATTTTTTATTAATATACTTATGAAAATAATAATTTCATAACTTTTAATACTTTTGACATTGTAAAATATCCCAATGATGATCTTCCCCTATATGATCTTGAATATCCTTACACTTGTAGTTATTCTCCCACTCTTGATGATCTTATGAGGATCCTATTTATCCCACACTCACCATTTATCACATGGATGAAAATAAATATAATAATTTTCCCATCTATGATGATGACTCTGATAAAGGTGAAGACCCCAACATGATATAAGATGTTCCCATTTATGATGATTATGAGATAGACAAAAATACCTCTTATTATTTTCCCATAATTAACATTCCCAAATACAAACTTAAAAATTATGAGCATGGTTTCATTTATATCTACCCACCCTATACCCTACCCTTAGAAGGCCCTAAAAGTATGAGTCATAAAACATTACCTCACATTTAACCGATTTTGATTCATCATTTTATAAAGAATACCAAATTCAAATTCCTGCCACTTTACACATCATCTGTGATTCTCATCCTCAATCCTATATGAACATTAAAATATATCACATTTAAACCTCTCAAAAATTACAACTAAAATAACTTCTTTCCAATGTTATTTTCTAGTTTCATATAGTATAGTTTCACCCACTTATAATCAACTACATTAGCCATAACCCAAAATGTGTCAATTTACTTCTTTTTCTACAATCAACTACATTGACCATATCCTATAATATGTGGATAAATTTCAATTTATCTCACTTTAATACATAATTATGATCTATACAACACATTTTATTCATGTTTCATTATACTATATTTACCTAGATGATACACTCCCTTTATGTCCTATATCATCATTAAACTATATTGACATGGCCCATATAGTTTATTTTACTCATATATCATCATCATACTATATCAACCTAGCTGATATGATTAATTATACTCATGTTTATCTATGTTTTATTATACTAGCCTATAACATACATCACAATTTTATAACACCTTCTACATATCCTATCATTGCCCTAGATGTGGCATTCCCTATTGTAACACAAAATTACATAGATTGTGACATCTCTCCTAAACCTATTGATCTTGAGGTTAATGCCCATCCATACATATCCCATATATTAGGGCATGTGATTCCCATATTTTTATTAATACATATATTGGGGCACCTTACCATACCCCCAATTCAACCTTTGGGGAGTCTTGTGATGCTTGTACTTGATCTTACACATGACTTGGTGACATCTTTTGATTGCCATTTTTATTCTCTTAAATTTTTTATCTATCATCATTACCATGAGATATCAATCAATTAATTTTCACATATTAAAAATAAAAAAATCCAACATAAATAAAATTTAGGAGATACATATGCTCTAATTTTACATGCTCTTATTCGATAACATCATCAACATAGACTTTTATAGTTATTTTATATCATGTTTCTTTTCTTTTCTAAAATTTGTTTACTTTTCCTCTCCTTTGATATGAATCATTTCACCATTTATTCCTTTTTGGTTCTATGGTATGTTTACAATCAACCTTAAATTCACCTAAGGATCTTAGGTATGACCTTCATGTTTAATATCCTTTTATAATAATTCTTGTATTCACCTGGATCTTAGGTATCACCTTCAGGTTTCATATTACCTTTATTTCAAGCTTCATTTCTCATATGGATCTTAGGTTTTTATTTTGGGATTCTTTTATCATTTTAATTTAGAATTTAAATTCACTTTATAATATTATGTATCACTTTTGGGTTTTATATCATTTTACATGAACCATTGTCTCCTTTTTTGGTTATTTGGTATTTATTTTTTTGGCATTTTCTTTCCTTGTGGTTCTTAGGTATTACCTTCAAGTTTTATATCATTTTAATTTCATATTTTTCTTCCATTTTGGTATTTAGGTATCTCTTTTGAGTTGTATTCTATTTAATTTTGGGCCTTATATTCACTTGAGCATCCTAGGTATAACCTTTCAATTTTCTTGCTATCACATTTTTATCATTTTTTACCTAATTTCCTTGTGATTCTTCTACCCCTTATTTAATTTAAACATTTTTTGAGATAACTAAATTTTATACCAATGCTTGTGTTATATCCCTTTTAGGTTAATATGTATTTATTAGTGACATGAATATTTTATTCCCTATCCCTTTTGAAGAATTGTTTTCCCTCCTTGTGATCATCTATTAGCATATCATTCATTGTATAATTTTTATTTCATAAATTATTTTTTCATATTCCCAATTTATCCATTCTTTACTTTCACTTGAGGAACTTGTAAGCCATTTTTGAGATTTAACACTTACCTATGGGTAAGTATAGGAGTATTTAACCATAATGGTCTTTAGGTTCTCCATTCTAGTATCCTACCATAAACTCTCTTGTGTTAATTATTTATTTTACCCATATTTGGTTTTTTGAACCTACATGGAGGACAAATATAAAAATATAAAATAATTACCATAAAAATAATATCAAAAGGAGAATTATATCACAAAATTAAAATCACACCAAAATACACGATATTTTTTTGGTACATATCCTATCTTAGTCAAATTTCAAAACTCTATAGTTGGCATCATGATAGATCCAAGGTCCACTAGGGTGTTTTAGGAAAGTAAATTGGGGTAGGAAGTATTATATCATTACATCATTATATCTTCTGACATTTTAATGTCAACTAATTTTTCACATAAATACTTAATACTCATAGTTGGCTGACTACTTTTAAGGGTACTAATGATTAGGGAACATGTTATGGGAAGGTAGGATAATTTTAATTTTATGCATATAATCCTTAAGGGGCGATCTATGTAGTTGTTATCCAAAGTGTTTTTTCCCTAGTTTGAGTGTCTTAGGTCATTAATTTTGATAGTTATTATCCTTTCCCATTGTCTATAGTGTCTCATTCATGTATCACATTACTATCCTATGTGTGATACTTTTATTTCAGTTTGTGAGTTTCATTGTAACACATGGGGAATCTAACAAGGCCTTCCTCATAAACACCCTTCATTTTTTCTTTCCACACCACTCCTAGTCATCCTTGTCATGTTTTTATATGGTCTTGACTTCACACATAACATTTCAAAACAAGTACTAAATTTCATTTTTCATTCTTTATATGCTTTTTTTTTTTTTTTTTAAAATTTATCTATCATGTTCTTGTTTGATTTTTATGGACATAAATTATCTTACATAGTAAATTTTTACATACTATAATTTATGTTTGACTTAACATGATTTTAATACATTTTTATTTACACTTTTTTATATTTTTATTTATATTTGGCTTGACATGCTTATCTTAAATTTTGAATTACATTATAGTTATAGTCATATGTTTTTGTCAAGTTTTATTTTACATGTTTATCTTACATGAGATCACATAGTTATTTACTTAAATATCTTTGTTTGATTTTTATTACATTGTTATTTCATTCACTTACAACGTTTTACATATCTCATCTTTTCTAGTGTGTCTTAAATTAATTTTAAAAATTTACTTGATCATTTCCACATCTTTTGTTAATTGATTTTCTATCTACTGAGGATTTCATTTTCATGCACTTAGTTTTTATCCTTTTAAGCATGCATTTTTTCACATTTTATAGAAAATAATAAAACAACCACCATCATCCTTAGCATTCCAATTTTTAATCCTTTATCTATGTACAAAAACATTTTGTCTTATGCCTATATTTTGTTTCTATAGGTCACTTTCATGAACTAAAACAAACCTTATAATATTGGCAAGATAGCAAATTTTTAGGTGCTAACAAAATTTATTTTTAAAAAATTAGAATTTTCTCTTATTTTACAGGTTTACCTCTCATTCCACATGTAGGGTTCCTTCCATCATGTGAAACACACACAAATTTTTTCCAATCAACAAGGTAAGTGAAGGTATGAATTTTCATTCTATTTAATTTCATTTATTTTAGTTATTTTATTTCAATTATACTTTTGTATTTTTATGTTTATTTTCATAAATCACCATCCCATGTACACTATTATGACACATGATGAAATTTAGGTGGGGCATATTTATACACATAACATTAATCACTTTATCAATTACTGATGCTTTTTATTTTAGTAAATTTTTGAACATCGATCTCCTTAAATGCTTTCTTTAGAGGATGCATCAAGAAAGGGGTGAGAAAGGATCGTGGTACTTTATGAGATATGTTTCCATTATAACATGATTAAACCATTCCTAATATCATTTTTTCCTCTTTAAATTTTTTTTACATTTACATCTTCCATCTTATCCTTATTCAATTGTGTTAGTTTCCTTATATCCTATGGCATCAACCTAGTCAATGTCATTTGTTTATTACCTTTTACTCAACCTATATTGTAACATCTAGATAAATATAGTTTTGAGTCTATATTATGAAATATATATTATATGAGCTATTTAAATTAAATTATAATCATGCCATATAACATTTATATTGTATTAGCCTAACCAATGTTGTTTTGTGTCACCTAAGTTATTATAACTTTTTTGATCTTGCCAAAACCATCAACTTAGTGTTTAGGGTTAGTTTTGTGTAGAAACATGATAAGATTTATGTGGGTTATGTATATATACATAATATTTTTAAATTTATCATTTATTTATGATTTTTATTATATCAACTTGTTTAACATTTATCTGCTTAAGTACTTGCCATAAAGGGTGCATCGAGAAAGGGGTGGGTAAGGATCATGGTGCTTTACAAGAGATGTTTTCATTATACCATGATTACACCATTCATAATATCAGTTAGTCCTCATTTGATTGTCTTTCCATTTACCTCTTCCATATTATCATTATTTATTTATGATAATTTCCTTGTATCCTATGACATTGGACTAGTCAATACCATTTATTTAGTATATTTTATCCAACTTGTATTATATTGGCCAGATCAATGTAGTTTTGGGCCTATATTATGATAT
>JARHVA010006025.1:995000-1020000 GCA_037957365.1 Torreya grandis
ATATATAATATGGGTGGCAGGTTTAGCTTGCTAGGCATGCCAATTTGTAATATAGGTTTTATTGTGTTTATTAATTTATGTCTAGGGATATTGTCACCTCTCCCAATGCCCCCCATTTTTATGACATCATTCTCTATTATGTGGTCTCAGTCTCTCCACATAAAATCTTGAAAAGTCTTGTTTTTATCATTTTTTTCCTAATTGACCAGGAGATTTTCTTTTATGTTTTCTTGGGGGGTGAGAAGCTCACTACTGGATGTTAATATTGTAGGTTTGAATTCAATTTTTGAAGGAGAGATGCACATATATTCTTATGACTGGTTGGGTCTCCAAACATAGGGGGGCCACGAATTTTTAAGAGAAGGCTTTATTATTATTTTATATTTTAGGGATCGATTTCATTACATGCCACATCTAGAAAAGGCTAGTATTTGTCTTTTGACTAGGGGCAGCATCTTAGAAGAGGTAACATGCTTAAATCCTAAAGAAATATTATTATGGGGATGGGATATATTTTAGGCTGTAGTCTCCTTGCTATCATGGATTTGAATCAAATACCTACTAGAAATCCAAGTTGAGACACCAAGGGAAGAAAAGGAAAATGCATCTTGAGGGGAGTTAGCTAGAGATGAATAAAAAAAAATGAATGGAATATTGAGAAGGATGGTGATGGAAAATAAGGAAATAAGCCTAAAATTGGTCATTCTATTTTGAAATATGAGTGAATTTCAATTTCATTTTTATTTTACATATATTTTGCTACATTTTAATTCTTGATGAAATTGATAAAAATAAACCCCTAAAACACCCTATAAATTCAATGAGATTAGACTCTTTTGACCAAGCTTGGGAATATTTTTTATTACATTATCCAAATATATATATTTTCATGCTAGATTAATTTGGTTTAAATTAAAAAATTCATATGAGGTTCTACCTCCTAAAACCCTGCAACATCCTCAATGGCTATTCATTAGTTAACGATGAAATTTAATTATTTTGTTAATCTAAAGTTGTGAGTGTTGAATAGAAAAATTAAATGGTAATTTAAACCCTGACACATTAAATTATCATACCCTATGGTTTTTTCCTTTTTATCTTTTTTTTTTCTCATTTGGTAAATATTATTTTAATATGTATATTTATATTATGAGCTGGCCAACTTTGGTAGTTTGGGGGTTGGGGAGCTATTCTAAATGCCATTGGGCTTGAATGTGGTGGCATGGATATTCCATTTATTATTTTAGTTAGTAGACAAAAACCCCTCTTTAATTGAGTATGCATATATTATGTCTTAAATCCTGGACAACAAACATAATCATTGATGAATGGTACTTAAGAAGAATACCTTCCAACTATTAGTATTCTCTTCCTTATTTGAAGGTTTTCTATTTTTGATACACAATTCCTTTTTAATCATTTGACCTGATGTGGGACAAGGAAGATTATAAAATTTTTAACAAAATCTCTTGGACTACATGTTATTCTCCATATCTAAATGATTGTAGGTGAAAAAATCTTTATGAATGGACTAAATACTTTATATCCAAGAGGATTATAAATTCTTGTTTGCCTTTATGCTTGCTTTGGAGAGTTATTAATGATGTTAACCTATTGGGTGATATCTTGGATTAGTTTATATGAAATCATATTCCTTTTATTATTTATTTTTCCATTTTAAAGGACTTTAAAAAAATTATACAATTGTATGTGGGAGAAATACAATGCTGGTGAAACTCTACTAATTGAATTATTTTTGGAAATACTTCTAGCTCTATTGGTTGAGCAATTTTTTTTCATGAAGTAACTTCCAATTATTGAAAGTTCACTGGCCATAATAAATTCCTTGGATGAATTATGTTATTTATTATGAGGCAAGGATTGATGGGGTTTGATTTATCATTAAAACATTGCCCATGAATTTTGATAAGTCAGCTAATGGGTTACCCAACTTACCTTGCTTCATATGAATGCCAACCCCTTAACTAATGGGACCATTTATGGATTTTGAATGTTTATTCCATTATATGTATGAACTTTTAGCTGTTCTTTTTTATTTTTAGATGTTATGATAGTGTTGTATGATCATTTTTAGTTCTATTTGTTGGTTGACTATGTATGTGAGTCATATAGGAATTACTACCTTTTATAACATATTATGTTGAGGGCCAGTTGCATTGTGGGTGTTAGTTGTGTTTGAACCTCTTTATTATTATAGATCATTTTTATGCTTACATTTTTTTTGTTAAATAGTTGAGGAGTTGGGCATGGTTTGTGTTATCATATGCTCATCTCTACTTTTCAAAACATAGATGCATGATTCCATCATCTAAATAATGGTTGGGGTGGTCAGGGCCACCGATGGTTGGGCTCATCAGAATGAACCTTAGGGTTAAATTTATGTGGAATTATCACTTCATTCTGTTGGTTAGAACTTGGTGCTTGTAGCTTTATTGGTTCTATGGTATCCAGTATACATAATGCTTATTGATGTTTGGAGTAGTTCTTAATAGTTTTCATGATTGTAATTAATAATTATGTAAACCTGATTTTTATTCCTAGTTGTATAGTTGTAAACCTTACATTATCATTGTACATTTTTAAGTGGTATTGGAATTAGTATATGGTTATACTTATATTGGTAATGGATGTGTTATGTTGGTTTTATTACTTTTGTTTTCCATTATGTAATGATGTATCTTTAAATATTGGCATACAAGTGTATTGTTTTGATATTGAAGCTTTATGTAATATTGGATATATTATACATTTCCTATATGGCGAACTACTTACTCAACTTGTAAATTTAAGATGGTCATAAGAATGTACTTAGATGCATGTAAAACTCTATAGTCATTTACAGCTGTAATAATGGTTTAGTTTCATATAAACATTGTTAAGGAAAATTGCATTAATTATTAAGTATAATAATTGTGATCAGCACCCTTATTAATTTATTCTCAGGGTGGATTATACCTTTTTATGATGTGATTTTTTCTCTTCAGGGCACTGAATGTGGATGTAAGAATACCTTGGGTTTTTTTATGGTAGTTCAAGTACATCATTGCAAGCTAAGATTCAAATATTATGATTTAATACTCTTGTTAATTCATGAATAATGTATGCTTCATGTTATTAATTGAAAGGATTTGAGAATCTAACAATGAATCTTTTTTCCTCCTAAGTAGAAATTACAATCTTACTATTTTTATCTTGAAGCATATATTATTTTGTAAATTAATTAAACTTATGGATGTGTTTTGAGGATGAGATAATTGCTTAGGATAGAATGTTAATATTGGTAAATGTTTTAAAGATTTTAAATTCAGCTAGAAATTGTTGTTGTAAACAATGTTTGTATAGTCTCACATTAGTTAAATCGGCCGAGTTTGGGTGATTACATCCACATTAATTAATGATGGAAATAAAATCTAGTGCATAGCATGATTGGCAATAAAATTTGAAATTGTTATGAATACTTTACTTCAGCATATATGTCAATTCACTTAATTGTCTAGACAACTTATGTTCTTGATTTTGATTACTCATATCTCATGTGTATGGGACTAGGGAAAAATTTCTATGTATAAATTAATATTCCTTGTTGGTAAATATTTTAATACATATTCACTTTATGTTCCAAAGGTTATATTGATCCATGATGGGTACTGGTCTTGATAATGATGATTGCAATTAAATGCCATGGTTACAATTCATTGTGAATATTTATTGATTAAGCAATAAAATCAAGGAAAAATCAAAGTGAATAAGTATGTAAAATTATCCTTTTTATTGAAATGAAAATCATGAACTCCTTAATAAGAATTTAATTGTGTTTTTTGAACCTATTTTCAATCATGTGTTCACTCTTGACACTTTTTTGAAGGATATTAGTTTGTTATGTTGCACATTAAAGCATGATTTTTAAAATGATGCTTCGAAGCCTATTTTTTGTGGTTAATATGATATGGATGGATATATTATTTCACTTTGAAAATCACATGAAATATCAATTGCTCTTAATGTGAAGACATTAAATGTGAAAAATGTTGCATTGATCAACCTCATATTATTAGATGAAGTCCAAGTATAGCGCATTTACTAATACCACAATGATGTTGTGGCTGAACAATTGTGTTGATAAAAAAATGAACCAATTGGTGTCCTACAAGGAAAACCAACATGTATCCTTATAATATGTTTATGTTTGGGATTCCTCTTCCCAATTAATGGCTATTCTTATACACAATGTTCTGCTATGTGTGCCTGTATGTCATGGCTAGTCAAATCATGGTGACTTGATTTTCACTAGAGTGATTCCATTACCATATTCTATTATGCTAAGGTATAACTTGAGATGGACTCTACGCTGTTATACCCAATTTTTCATAGTTAATCTATTTGCCATTATGGTTGATTCATGAAGGTATAGTTTTACCTGTAAACCTTCAACCTGATTCTCTTAGGAGACTAAAATGTCTAAATAGTGTTATCAGACTATTAAATGATGTTATTAGGGGTTTGTACTCTAAATATATATTTTTGTGAGATCACACACTAATACACCCCAAAATATATCTTACATTTTTACAAAGATCTCTCTTATAGAACCCTTTGATGATGTGGTAATCTTGGTTCAGTGTTCACTGCCACCTAATAGAATGTTGGTTGAAATCATGTGAGTGTGAAACCATTTAGTATATTGTCTCTTGGCATCATTTTGTGTGTGATTCTATACATGTAGTGCTATTGTGTACTCTATAATATAGCAACTCCTATATTTTATTTTTAATTATTTTAACTATTCCCCACACACACACACACACACACACACACACACACACACACGTGTGTGCGCACGCGTGTGTGCATGTATGCATGTATGTATGTGTGTGTGTGTATATGTATATATGTGTGTGTGTTTGTGTGTGTGTGTGTGTGTGTGTGTGTGTGTGTGTGTGTGTGTGTGTGTGTGTGTGTGTGTGTGTGTGTGTGTGTGTGTGTGTGTGTGTGTGTGTGTGTGTGTGTACACACACACACACACACGTACATATATACATATATATATATATATATATATATATATATATATATATATATATATATATATATATATATATATATATATATATATTAGCAAAAACATTATTTAGTATATCATATTATGTACTTTATTAAAGATATGAGCATGTATATAAATATGTGTAAGTGTTAGTATATCAACTCAAAAATTGTATTTTAGAAATAATAATAAAGGATACAAAACCTATATCAATCATAATCAAATAAGGTAGATGCCTCCAATATATTATATAACACGGGTTGAAGAGAGGTCCAACATATGGAAGTGTATAGACCATGTGTCTGGATATGTTTGTATCACACTCAAATATGCATGAAACATATGTCTATAGGAATGAAATTATATGATATATACTAGCTTAAATAAAACAATATAGATTCCTAGGAGCTAATAAAACATGGGAATGCTAAATTTTTTTTTGAATTATTTGAATGTTTTAGTATTTTTGTAATATTTGAAAGGAAAAGACTATCGTATGATCCCATCCAAGGTATGATCATACGTAGCTCCAAGCTCATAATAAATTATATGAAATTAGTGGTACTACCAAAGAGCATACAAATGTATCATATATATATATATATATATATATATATATATATATGACACGTGTGTATGATGTTTGGTAGTACCACTAATTTCCTATACTTTATTTTAAGATTGGAGCTTGTATGACTCATATATAATATGTGGTATCCCACATATGTGTAATAAAACTTTGTGGTTATGAATAAAAAATAGGAGTAGGGGCTCATTGAACACATTTTTAGTGCCTTATGGTTTATTTTGAGTAGCTACAATTGGAACATGTTTAATTATTCTAGGTAGATGAGTATGTTGTGTGGGAGTAAATGAAACTTCCATGGAATCCACTATGTGTTTATAGTACAAAGGACTCTTAAGTATGGGCTACCTAGGAAAAGGGATTGCATGTTTATTACCATTTCACAAAGGAATAACACTAGTAAGTTTGATAATTAGTTGTCTTAGAAAAAAATTATCTTATTCAAGTGGATTTTCAAATAGAATTTGGGAAATTGTGGGTACCCTTTTGGTATTAATATATTTAATATAACCATGCACTATATAAGGTAATGCATAGAGATTATGTATCAAAGGTTTACATAATATCATATCAAAAAATATTTTATATGGTATAATTGAAAAGGTGGTAACCACATGTGTTGGACTAACCTATAAAGTTAAATCAATCTCACCAATAACATGTTTTGATGTCCCATTGAATTCTCTAATAGTTTTGGTAAAAGGGTATAAATCATCATGTATATATCCTAAATATATAAGTAATATCATGGTACAAATATTTTCACTAGGAACATTATCAATCATAACATTGTGTATAGGTTTATGGTCAAAATATACTCAAACAAACAACTAATTAAGATCTGAGTCATCATCCACTATTTCACTATCATTAAATGTAATAGAAGGTCTATTAAACATAAGAGATATTGTGCATGTGTAATTAATAATAATAAATTCTAATGGGTGTCCATAATGCGATGGAGGAGGATGCATATTGTATGCCTTCTTCACTTCTATATATTTCTTAGAATGATCTTTCAAAGAATTTTTAAATATTTTCTAATTCTTGTGATCACTAGGTTATGAACACGAATCCTTTAAAGGATAATCTAAGCTAGTATTTTGGTCATTAATAATGTCTTGGATATTATTATTGAATTCATAAGATATTTTAATAGAATTACAAAGGCCTTGGTGATAATCATAATATGCATTGACATCATATCATTTTGATAGAGATCAACTTATATCAACATCTATGAGAGGAGGGAGAGATATGAGATGACACTCAACAAGCTTATGAAGTAAAGAGGTTATAGACTCAAGTAATAGTGTAAATTATCTCTAAGGTGTATTAGATAATATGAGATAATTAGTTTATTGTGTGATTTAACTTATTTGGGAATAATGGGGTTTTATTCCTATTTTAGTTATAGGTGTGGATTAATTAATCAATACAAAATTTAGCAATAAATACAATCCTAATTTGTGCAATTATTTTTCTTTTTCACCTTTCTAAAAATAGAAATTAATATGAAGAAATATAACTTAGCTATAAAATAGACTGAGATGGTTGATACAAATGTTTAAAATGGCTATGCAGAATTAGGAAAGTGTTATAAACCTGAATATATCTTTCATTCAATGAAAGGATAGGAATGCCAAAAAGTGGACACTTTAGTGTCTAATGTTATTGTCCATTCCTGTCAATATTGTCTAAGATGACCTTAGAGACCTCATAATTTATGGGTAGTTGAATATATGTATATGAGCATGCCTGTGAAAAATCAAGCACTAATTAATGATGAAATTTACTATGGAGATGATTTTGTCTTCAAACCCTAACCTCGATCATGCTTGATAAAATAATATTTGAGTCACTTGAAAAAGAGGGGGGTTAGTGTGTAATATGTACTAAATGTGTAATCCACACACTTGTGTAGGTATGCTACCTACATACAAATAATTTAAAGAGGGATCAAGCCATATGTAGTTATCCCACCTAATGTGCTTTGTGTAATAGTGTGATGTAGATGCAAATTTCAAATTGATAGTGTTTGAGGTGGCTAGGGCCTACTACGAGGATGTGAGTAGGTTTCTAGTTGTCTTGTGTGATTGTGTGCAAATAATAGGGAAGTTTTCCTTAGTCATTTTTCTGTATTCTTGCTTTCTTTGTAATTTTGGTCACCTCCCCTATAAATGAGATTTGAATGGGATTTTATAAGGAGTAATTGTTCATGGTTCAGATTTATTCATGTTAGGCTGACCTATTTAAGGATAAGGACTAGATGAAAATGACTATTGGGGATCAAATTACAAATGGATAAGACTACCAAAAATGGGACACTTTGTGTATGATGTTATAGTCATAATGGGGCACTCCTGTCCTAAAAGATCGAGACCTAAGGGAACATGATTGACATGTGGAATACTATCTATTTGAGGTGGAATGACTATATTAAAGGTTCAATATGATTGGTAATGAGCAAAAAGTTATCTATAAGGATTAAAAAAACATGAAAAAAGGACCTATAGATGGGGTGTCACAAGCCACATTCAAATTACCAATTTGAACATTGTATATGAATATATTACCCCCCCTCTTTATTCTAGTGATGCAACAAACCAAAATACTAGGATAAAGGAAAAATATAAAGCATACCTAAACTTACCTACAATGGTAAAGCCATGAATATTGTGATGTTGAGTGTGCACACAGAAAGCACAATGTGAAGTGTAAATATGTAAGAGAAAATAAGGAGTATATCAATTTTTACTAGACATGTTATGTCTAAAATAAGAATGTATAAAATTTGGGTAAAATAAAAAGGAAGAGAAAGGAATGAATACACCTCATTGGGTACATGAACTAATACAAAACTTGTTGTGATTTTTAGTGATGTTGAGTGAGACTGGGTATGTGTTGTACCAGGAGTAATATTACAAATAGAGCTAAGTGCTTAATTCATTGAAGGTGGATCAAGAATACAAAGGATGACCCTTTATCTCCATCATCTCCCACTATGTAGTGAAGCTATGTGATCATGTGTGTGTTAATTAATGTTTGGAATGTGTGTCTAATCCCTCTGAATAGGTGGATTAAAAATATAAAGGCTAACTGGTCTTTTGGGTCTATCATTGCCCACTAAGTGTGAACTATAAAATAATACTGGTATAAATGTGTGTTGTATGAGATGGCTCATGAAGCCCATGAATGATCTATAGTATTACAATGTGGTATGGATAGTCTAATGTGTAATAAAAACCAGGACAATCTTGGCCACTCTAAAAGGTGGATATTAGGCTTATATGAAAGTCACATTTAAGTTGAGAACTAGGCTTATAGGAAAGCTACCCCAAAATTATGCCAACCACTTGTGAATGGAATAAGGCATGTGACTACTAAGAATACATGGGTAATAAAATTTAATGGAAATAATATAAGGCAAATATTCCATGAACATTTCCCTCAATCACTAGTGTCTGTAACATGGAATATGATCTAGAAGTTGTACAACTACCCAATCTAAAACTAGAAGTGAAAGCCATCATGCCACACATGATGACCCATATATCTAGATAATTTGAGTAAAATTTTACTAAAACTAACCAATTTAAATTGGATTATATCTAAAAAAAATTTAATTGACCTTACCTTTCTATGTATTTCTAAAAATTATGGGTTTTTACCTTTTTGGAATGGAGCATTGAAAAGTGGACACTTTTGTGTGTGATGATGTAGTCTAAATGGGGCACTCTTGTCCTTTACTATTTTTTATTATTGTTCTATGTTTGCCACTATTTTTTTTTTTTGTTTTGTATGATTTGAATTTTTATTATTGTTCTAAGTGTTCTAAAAACTAATTTCTGACTAGTAAAGGGCTCTAATATTTGTGACAAAACCCCTATTTGTTTCCCCCTCTTCTAAGGGTAGGAATGAAGACCTTACAATGAATAACCTTAGAATAAATAACCCTATAAGTGTGTTATACTATGAAAAAAATGATATAAAAATGATAATCCAAAAGATGTCTCAATATATAACATAGTTTGTATTGGAGATTGCTGGATCAATAGGGGTATGCCTAGATAGAGGTAACAATGTAATAACATGTGCAACATATTGAATTGAAACTAGAAATCTAGATGTTTTTCAAAAAGGGATGAAGCATGATGTCCATCATTGCTTCCAAGAAGGAAATATAATGCATGATGTGGATCATGGCATTACAAACAATTGAGAAGCAAACAAGTAAACAAGCATGCAAGGCAAGAAGCAATAAGAATACAAAAATTGCCAAAGGGCCAATCAAATAAGTTACATGGGTACATGTCACTCAAATTGGGAAATAAATCATACAAGGTATGTTCAAATGACCACATATACATACAATTTCAAACAAGCAAGACTAACATGAGGGACATAAACACATGCAAGAGTACAATCAAAGGACATTGGCAAATGTCCTAAGGCACACACAAGTAAAAATAGGAACTAAGAAATAAAATCACATCTAGATACTCAAATCAAGATATTAAGGCATGTAAATGCTAGAAATACCATCACATCTAATTGATCAAAACATGAAGTGAAAGTATACAAAACATATATTATAAGACTAGGTAGATGCGAAGAAATACACAAGTGCTATATACTAATGAGTGTCGATAAAATAATCTATGTAAGCTAGTAAATAATTTACATCAACATGATGACTAGAGTGTGTGGTGTAAGAATTACATAACTTGGATTGTATAGTCATGTAAAATATTCCCCCAGTGGGTAGATATATCGATGTATGTCTCAAATGTAAAAGTAAGATGCCCCCTCAATGGGTAGCGTGAAGCAATCAAGGATCTGGGTGTCACTATACACACTCAAATAAGATCAAATGAGGCATGGTAATGTAGAAAAATTGACAAAAATTAGCATAAAATAGTAAAATGTAAGCGAATCATGGTAGTAAAAATGTAAAGCATGGATAATGGATGCAATTGAAATTTTTTGGTGTTTTTAAGTTATTTAAATGTTTTCATATTGTATTGTTTTCATTATTTTGAAAAAAACTATGTACAATAAATCATAAAGAAATTATGTACAAGAAAGTGAAAATAAACTATGTATAAGTAAGCTAAGAAATTATGTACAAGAAAATCTGAGAAGAAAAGATACTAACTGATGAGTCTCATAAGAGACTCCTTATAATGTTGTCTTATATCAAGGAGAGGGATCATATGTGATCATGAAGCATGATGGAAGGGCTGAGACTGTGACTCTAAAATCTATGTATGTTGTATGTACTCTAAAAATTCTATAACGGAAACTGATTGTGGGGTCCCCCTATAACTCTAAGAAGTGGATGCAACTATGGGACTCTTAAGGACCCATATGGTAGTAGAAGAATCTCTCTAAAAATGTTCTCTATGTGTAGAGGCATGAGACCTCAATGATACTACCCTAGGTGTGAATATTGTAGCTAGAAACTATCTAGAGTCCTAAAACTATCACTGATGTAGTGGTCGCTCTAAAAGAGGCCTTTGTGGAAGTGTATGAACTCTCTATGCTAGAAAGGGAAGCCTTGATTGTGTCTGAATATCAATTGGAGGAAGAACTATAACTAGTGGAGGAGATGAAAATTTATTAAAATGGGTGCTAACTTGAGTGACAAAGCTATAGCCATGAGTGTAATCAACCTACCTATCTTCATAAACTTAGGTGATAGCATGTACCACATGATCTACTATAGGAATAAATCTTGTAGTAGGTGTGAGATAAGAGCTAGGTGAACCAGTTTTTAAGGGAGGAATAGATATAACCACTAGTGTGTTCTTATGTCTATTAGTGATAGGGAGATACTCAAAAGTATCTAAAGAGTTAGATACATCTAGGTAGAAACCATGTATATGGGATGCAATGCATGTAATTGAAGTTATAATAGTATATCAATATGATTATAAATATAATTCTACATGAAATATAACAAACAAGGGATAGAGATCATGAAACATTGCACTAATGAATAAAAAACTAACTTGTACCATGACATTTCTAACATGTTAAGCAAGATAGAGTTGAAAATTATTTTACATGAGAGAGAGAGAGAGAGAGAGATAGTATGTAAAAAAAATAATGAAACCTTTTATTAAATAAAAGTAAAAATTTCTTTTAAAAAAAGGGATCTTAACATGTTTAGCAATAAATTTCTAAATATCATTTCATTTTATAAAAAAATAATCATGAAAGGGAAGGAATGAAGCTTTGCATTAACATTTAGTAAACTTCATCATTCATATACATTATAAAACCAAGTATGGAATCATTATTATTTTCAAGAAATGTTTTGAAATAAGTGATATCCATTTTTGATTTTATGTGGAATTTGATTTAATGAAATCAACAAATTGGAATATGCATAAAAAGGATACGAAGCTCACTAACATTTAAGGTGATACCTCAAAAGCATAGGGACCTAATATATTCAACTAGGGTTTGAAAGAAATCATTTTTTAAATTACTATGGTGAATTATAAAATTTAAATGTGAAATTTTTATTTATATGTGTAGGAAAAATCAAAATAATATTGATAAAATCATAAAGAAATTTTCCCTAGGGTTTCTAAGGTTTATATATGCAAATGAAGTAAGTCAGGTTCACCAAATGATTTAACTTATTTATGAATAATGGATTTTTATTCTAATTTTAGTTAAGGATTTGGATTAATAAATCAATACAAAATATCGCAATAAATATAGTATTAAATTATGAAATTGTTTGTCTTTTTCACCTTTCTAAAAATAGCAATAAATAGAAAGAAATATAACTTAGCTAGAAAATAGATTGAGATGGATGATACAAATGACAAAAACGGTTGTGCAAGACTAAGAAGGTGTCAAAAACCTAAATATAGCTTTCAATTGGTGAAAGGATAAGAGTTTCAAAAAGTGGACGCTTTAGTGTCCAACATTATTGTTCATTCCTGATACTATTATCTAAGTTGATCATAGAGACTTGAAACTTTTAGGGTAGTTGTGTTATGGATGTGTGAGCATGCCTATAAAAAATTGAGTGCTGATTATTAAAGTAATTCACTATGGATCTGATTTTGTCTTCAAACCCTAACCCTATATCATGTTTGATAAAACAATATTTGAGTCACTTGAGAAAGAGGGGGCTTAGTGTGTAAGATGTACTAAACATGAAATCCACACCCTTTGTGTGGGCACGCTGACTACATACCAATACTCTAAAGAGGTATCAAGCCATATGTAGTTCTCCCACCTAGTGTGCTTTATAAAATAGTGTGATGTGGATGCAAATTCCAAATTGATAGTGTTTGAGGTGGTTAGGGCTTGGTATGAGGATTTGAGTAGGTTTGTAGATGTGTTGGGTGACTGTGTGCAAAGAATAGGGAAGTTTTCCTTAGTGATTTATTTTTATTCTTTCTTGCTTTATAAGTTTGGTCACCTCCCCTATAAATGAGATTTGATTGGGCTTTTATAGGGAATAATTGGTCATGGTTTAGATGTATTCATGCTAGGATAACCTAATTAAGGATAAAGACAAAATGAAAATGGCTATTGGGGAACAAAGTTTAAATGGATATAACCACCAAAATTGGGACACTTTAGTATCTGACGCTATAGTCCAAATGGGGCACTCATATCCTATAAGCTTGGGACATGGGGGAACAAGATTGGCATGGAATATTGCCTAGCTAAGGTGGAATGACTATTTAGAAGGTTTTAGATGACTGGTAATGAGTAAAAATATGTCTATAAGGGTCACAAAAGCATGCAAAAAGACCTTAGATGGGGTGTCATAAGCCACATTTAAACTACCAATTTGGACATTTTATATGACTACATTATGACACTGTGTTAATAATTGTGGTTGTTTATTTTTAAGTTCTATAGGCTTAACCTTGTATCTTGGTTTCATATGAAACTTGGTATTATATGTAGTCGATGTGTTTGATACATAATATTTTTCAAGGTGATAAGTTTCAATTCAAGATATTGAATAATTCATCAAAAGATTTTAATTTTTTGAAAAAAAAATGGACTCATATAATGGGGTAAGAAATATTTGATTGAAGATGTATTATAGTTATTTATCTTCCATTGGATTTTTCATTTTGATCAGCATTATTTTATACCTCAAAACATATTCATTGATAGTTTCATTTTACCTTGTTTAATACTTAAAATTTGAGGATATGTCATATTTTCAGTGACGTTGATAGAAAAATGTTGTAAGAATTAATCTATTAAACATTTTAATTCTCTCATTGATTATATTGGTAAATCATAGAACCATCACAAAGCATATTTTTTTACACTCATAAATAATTTGGTCAAAAGTTTATCATTGAAGGCATAATCAAGACATGTTGCATAGAAAGATCTGATATGTTGTACAAAATCACCCTTATCATCATAAAATGTGAACTTGGGTGAAACAAAACTAGTTGGAAAAGCGTGAAAATATATTTTAGGTTCAATAGGATTATGTAACACCTATTATGAATCAATAACACAAGGTGAATTCATATCATTTTTATCAATGTTGGTAACCTTATCTTGATAGATTTTTATAGTTTATAAAATATCTTATACATTTTGATTTCTAAGGTTTGAAGTTTGAGAAGTCACCAAAGGGGATGTACCCATGGTTTGCTTTTAGATATTCATTGAAACCAATAATTGTATTGAAGTGTTAATGGTTCCCATAGAGGATGTAGCAATAGCAATATTTGCTCTAGGGAACAATGGTGTAAACACATAACTCATGCCCCCATTATATTTAAGAATAAATGATGTGATCAATGGGAGATAAATAAAAAAATGGGGATATATATAGCGATAATAACATTATCAATAAATTCACCTATTTTTTCATTTATGTTTTTTGTTTTTTTATGTTTTTAATATGTTCTTGAGGATCTCATCAACATTTATAGGGTTTTGACGAGTTTGATCTCAAAAAATGAAAATAGTTTATATTTGTTCTTGATATATTTGTATTTGATTAATTATTTTCATGCTCAAAATCATCTTCTATGGTAACCTCTTCAGTATTTTTTATAGTTTCATTATTGGTACTTTCATTAGACATAAGATTTGATACTTACATGGTTTCAACCATCTGAAGTGGAAGAAGATAAAGATCCAAGTGTTCAATAAAAACACTACCTAATATATAGATACACCTAGGTTTAATATAAATAATACAAAAAAATTGGAAAAAAAATCAAGGAAAAAACACAACTAAATACCCTAGGCTAAGCTAGAGTTTGCATAAAGACATAAAGGTCAAGTTCACGAAATGTTTAACCCTAAGTTTTAGAGTATGGGTATATAGTTAGGATTATATAAGTATTTAAACTAAAATGGTAATAAACTAAATTATATAATGCCAATTATTATAAACACAGATAAATAATATTCTAAATTTATACAACTAATATTGTTAAAAATAGTAAAGTACAACTCTTGAAAGATATTATAATAAATAATAAATAATGATACTTAGTTGGTTTACCATGCACAATAATATCTATACTAAAAACATATGTAAAGTATGTAAGATAAATATTCTATATTAGTCACCAAATTATTAAAATTGTAATTTTTTGGCTGCGAACACTACTATCGAATCTCTACACTAGTGTTGATGCTAGTGTTTGACTATGATGCAAGTTGCCAATACAAAATAATGACAGGATACAGATGTGACCAAATTAATTTTTCTATGTTTTATATCACCTTTGTGTTAATGTATTTAGATATGGGAAATAGGATGTTACTCTTCATTGATTGATTAAAATTCTATCTTTTCACCCTTCATGTTTGGAATTAGTCTTTGTAAAAATGGCTTAGTGGGATCACAATATTAAGTTGACCTCAAAGATCCCTATATCAGTGGGAACTACATATTTATATTATATTATAAATATGTCCTCAAAATTATTAAGTTATACCCTATGTGTGGGAATGTATGTGTATAAGGTTTCAATAAATTATATGATGATGCATGTAGTAATCTAGATTATAATTTTAAACATATCATTTATGTGCTGCTCTTTGAATGTTTCAAACCTATAATATGACTAATACTATGTTTTATATGAGAATAGGGATTAATATGGAAAAATAACTTGGTTATGTAGTTGATTAATTTTGTTTTAGTAAGAGTTTGCTTGGTATTTTCTAGATGATGAATAAGAATTCTTAGATATGTATTTATACAACATATTTTGAAAATATCTCATGGTAGGGTTCAATAATACAAATATGTAGACCCATAAGATTCAAAATATTTAAAATTTGAACGACCTTTGTTAGTTGGACACTAGATAAATATCTAGAAATTGTCATTGGTAGTAATGTCCCTTTGTGGCTAGTAGTGTCCTATAGGTTAGAAACATGTATGGATTTACAATTAGTAGTGACAGATGTCTATTAGGTTTTAAGATTTCTATGTATTATATAAGACTTGAGTCATCAAAATGATATGGATCAGACTAAGAGATATGTATTTAGGCATAGTGAGATGGACAATGTGAACCTTCTAGAAACATGGAGGTCTATAACTAAAGGGTACATTCATGATTGAAAATTTTAAAATATACCATACTGATATGTTATAAATATTTAATTTTAGTATCTACATTCTCATGATTCTTTTTGGGTGAATATTTTGTCACTAGCTAATTGATGAGCAAAATAGGTCTCTTCAACCACAACATAGGGAGATTGGTCAGCCAGATGTGCAGGTTTACTACATCAAAAGGGGACAAATCTCTCCTCTCATCAAGGGGAGGTTCCCTATAAATATGCAGGAACTATATACTATATATATAAGCAAAAAAATAACACTCAGGGGTAGGATAAACCATCCATCTCTCTTTTTTCAGAGATGATGTTAAGAAATAGAGGAGAAAATCCTGGTGAAAATGCTAAAGGCACTTCTCTTCTTTCAGAAGTGATCTTGCAAGAAACAATAGGAATTCTTTCAGATAGTGATAAGTAACTAGTAACCAAAGGCGTAGCAACTAGTAGACTGAGATGTAGCACAAAGTCTCCACCTTAACTACCCAAGAGTGAGATACGAAGGATAATGAGGGCATAAAGTCATCCCAAGGTCCTTTACATAGAAATATAATATGAAGGATAATGAGGGCACAAAGTCATCCTAAGATCCTTTACACAGGAATAGAAAAAAACATACTAAAGGCAATTATGGGGGCACAAATTCTCTCCACAGTTCACTTTAGGACACCTTTTTGATTATTTTCACTAATTTTTATTATTTAATTAAATGGACAAAAAATGTATTAGGAAATAGACATAAGAACAATTTCCCCAACAACCAGGCTATTCAAGCACATAGTCTAAAAAGTCACTTGTTTTCTTATTCAAATAATGAAATATGATCAACAATCAGAGCTCAAAGTCTTAGTAATGCCTTTCAATATGGGTAGAGTTTTATTTTTGATAACAGAGAGAGATCTCTCTAAAATAATAAGAGAAAGTCCAATATATAGTGCTCAAAGAAAGCCTTAGGTGTTTTATTTGACAAAAATGGCTTACGATGTATTCAATGCCTTTAATGCATTTTAAATTCTATCCATGGGCTATGATAGAATCAAGTGTCAATTTTTAATATGGGCTACCTGATGTGTTTCCTGATGTGTGTATAGCTATTTGCTTTATTCAATGCAGAAAAACAAGCCACGCCATTGAATGTTCATGCTCTCCAATGTCAACCCGGTGGGCTACTTCACCTTCTAGAAACATATCCCATGCATAGATATTTATGATCTTTCTCCATCATTCCCCCTTTCCTTGTTGTATTTCACCCTTTTCTATGTGATCTAAGCTCTCAAGCTATCTCTTTGGCTAGTTGTTCTGAAGATCTTTGAATGCATTCAGGTCTGTGCTTAAGCCTATAAAAAACAATAGTTATTTCATTACTACAAATTTGATGTGTTTGAGTCCATCATCATTTGAAATCCAGTAGCTAGTTGGTTACCCTAAATTTGATGGCTATGGGTCCATCATCCTCCTTAACAATTCCTTTGTATCTTTCTCGCTTGCTCTGGCTACTTTCCACTAATCTCAACAAGTGACACGTGGCATGTTCTGCTGTGAAATAGGTGAGGACATGCGACATCATCCACTTAATTTATAGAGACTTTGGATGCATTTTGAGAGTCCCATGGAAGATGACATGTGGTGGCTTCCACTAAGTTTTAGAAACACTATAGAAACATTTGGGACTTATTTGGACTCACACAGATGATGACACATGACACGTTCAATTTATCTTACAAGGGACACATGACAAATTCCACTACTTTGAGAAGTAAATCATAATGTGTCTCAATAGATGACACTTGGCAGCTTTTGCTTGACTTTAACAACCCACCTAGGGCCCACCATAGTCCTTACTTAATATCGAAACAAAAGGAAAAAACTGTGGAGGTTGACACTTGTCAGCCTCCACCGAGCTTTACAAGGGACACGTGGCACGTTCCACTACTTTTAGAAAAACATATTGAAACCTTTCATAGTTTCCACTTGTCACCTTCTGTGAAACTCTAAGAGAATATTATCAAAAGAAGATTTACAACTTATAAGAAAATTGAAACATGGATGCAAACACTTGCCATGCTTTGTTGAGCTTTTAGAAACAATATAGAAACATTGGGACTCATTTGGACTCATGCAGACAATGACACGTGGCACATTCCACTCGAGTTTAGCCACTCACATAAGACCTACCATAGTCCTTATGACATAAAAGGAAGAAGATTTAGATGTTGACACTTGTCAACTTCCATAGAGCTTTACAAGGGACATGTGGCACGTTCTACAGTTTCTAGAAACAAATTATAATGTGTCCTGATAGATGACACTTAGTAGCTTCCACTGAGTTATAATGGGACAAGAGTAAGAAACTGTAGATGTTAACACTTGGTAGCTTTCACTCTCAGGCTTTTTCATTTTGGGCATTCCTTTTAACCACTTTTGCTCACTGCCCTCCGCAAGGGTATTTTTCCTTTTGGGATTTAGGGTACTCCTTTGAACCATCCACTTTGAACCTTTGAACCTTTGAACCATTGAACCTTTTTGGTTCAAGGTTCAATGGTTTAATGGTTCAATGGTTTAATGGTTCAATCACTTTCTTGTATTTTACTCATTCACTTGACCACTTGAACCAAACGTGTTAAACCAAACTGCGTTGAACTAAATGCTTTGAACCAAACTGCGTTGGACCAAACCATGTTGAACCAAACGCTTTGAACCAAACCACATTGAACCCTATGAACTAAAGTGTTGAGAGATTATTTCTTTCTTGTAGAGTCTATAGATTTGAATCTACAAAGTCCATAGAAATGAACCTACAGAGTCTGTATATTTTAATCTACAGAGTCCATAGAAATGAACCTACGAGTCTGTAGAAATGGGTTCGTAGAACTAGTGGAGTTCGTAGAAATGAGTCCATAGATTCCATCCTGTGAAGTATGTAGAACTGAGTCCATATAAATTTGAAAAATCTTGAAGAATGAAGGAATTTGAATGCTCAGAAAAGGTTTTGAAAAGGGAAGAGACAATTTTGGTCTTACAGGGCCAAAATAGTTCATATGTTGTCCCAAAAATGAGTGACATTTTTTGGGGACAATAGTTGGCTCCAGTTGGGGAACTTCCTTCAGTTGAAAACTTAAAATAGTTGAGGGGAGTAGAAATTATAATCTCTAGTGCCTTGAAGTATTCCATTGGGATATGGAGTCATGCTACCCAAAAAAAAAAGGTGCCAAAAAAAAGGAAAAGGAAAAGCACAAAATAGAACTAAAGACTATACAAATGTACATATGTACAGGTAAACTCATCTGATACTTAAAAAATTGAATTGATTCAGATGCTACCCATTGTGAGACAATGAAGATGGCATTCCATCTTGATAAACTAGTAGAAAACCATTTTGTCCTCAGAATCGATGATGGGTGAATGGAACTCCCCACCAGGAATTACATTTTCTATGCACTCCTTTTGGCTCTCTCTTCTTGCTCCATGAGAAGATGTGATATTTAATCTAAAAACCATAACTCCTTGCTCTCTCTGTGAAGAGTTCCTTTTGCTAACTTTGGAGTACAATAATATGGTCCACTACCATAGCTTGTTGTTCTACTGGTTTAGTCTAGCACATGTTTTTATTTTCAGCATCAAACCCCTGACAAACCATCAGCTCAACATATCTTTTGGTGTAAAGGAGTTTGACATCTTGGTCTTGAGCAGCCTTCAATCTAAGCAATAGAGATTCACATTCAGCTGTGTTGTTGGTGTTGCTAAACTACAACTTGCATGAAGAAGGAAAAACATCTCCTTGAGGAGATATCAACACAATCCTGGCTTTAGCATTGGTAGAAGAATTACTGCCATCGAATTCTAAGATCCAAACATCATCAAAAACTGATCTTCTATCAGATGTATCTTCATTGGAAGTGGAAGATAATTTTTCATCTATATTGCACCCTACTAATTCTTCTAATGTCTTGTTTGAATCAGTTTTTAGATTACCACCTATAGGGCTTTCATCTATAGAAACATGAATACCCTCTGTGGTCAAGAAGTAATTACCCCTGCTTAAAGACTCAAATAGAATTTGAGCTGCAGGGGCTGACATTTGGGTGACCACGTATTTTTCTTCCTTTTTAGGGAGCAATCTCTTCATTACACCTTTGATAGGGATCCTTGCCTCAGATAGATCCATGCTTAGTTCTCCTCCCACATCCTTGCAAAAATTTCATCCAAGCAATATGCCATAGGATGTTGGGACGTCAGCCACTAGAACTATCATCTTGATTCTCTTGTCTGGGAATGCCACAAATGCAAATTGGGTATCCTTGATTTTTCCCAGTAGTGGCACTTGCTTATTTTCCATGGAGAAGCATCTACCAAATGTTTTGGTTAGTGTGAGACTAAGAGATTCTACCACTTTGGCAGGCATGACATTATCTGAAGCTCCATAATCAATGATGCAATTGTTCAGTTTGTGACCATTTATCAATAGAGAAATATAGAAAGGCTCTATTTTCCCAGGGGAAGCTAGAGGGGTAATGACAAGATTGTTTGGGATGGGCATGTTCCTTGGGGGATCATGAGTTACCTTTATAATCTCTTATCCTATAGGGATAGCTTTATTCTTCAGACACACTACCAACTTGTCCAACTGCTCAGGATTGGCTTGTAGGAATTCAAAATTAGTCATTTGGATTTTATTTTTGTTAACATGGTTGACTATGTCAATTGGCTGAAATGGACTAGGAGGAGAAGATGGGAGTTCATCCTTTTGGTATTTGGGAGGGGGAGGACTAGCCTATGAATTTGAAGTAGATGGCATAGGGATATTTGAGGCACTTACCTTTCCTGCAATCACCAGGTCCTTTGGCTAGAAAGGTAGAGTGGTTCCCCACTTAGCTATTGAAATTACTGGTTGAGGTTTCTCCTCTATTCTTTCTTTATTAGCTTGCTGGGCTGACTAATTCTTAGATTGAGTGAACACAACATATGATTCCTCATCTGCTTTACCTTTACTTCTGGGTTCATCCTGATAATTCAAGAAACCAATGTTGGAGTCGTTAGCTAATTCTTCTTCTTCCTCAGTGAAGAGATTAGCATCATTTTCTTGGTTAAACTTAGGTTGGAAAGATAAATCATGTTTAGTTTCTAGATATCCAACTACTGAGTTGGTTGGAGGCACTTCAAGGGTAAGGTTCCTCTATGGGGGAGGAAGATGATTTGGCTACCCTTGATTCCTAGTAGCATTGCCTTGATATGGCTAATTTTGAAATGTCCTCCTTGGCATATCTTGATTAGGAGGAGCAAACATACCTTGGGCCATTTGCCTTTTCAAGGCTAGTAGTTCATTTACTAGCTTTTGCACCATTTGATTAGTGGTGCCTGTAGATGTGTACTCATAAGATGAAGAAGATTTACCTCTATTAGGATCTCTCCTTATCTTTCCTACCAAGATAAGGTCATCTTCCACATTAGTGGCCAAATATTGAGGAACCTCAGGGTTTATGTGGCCAGCACATCTTAACAAAAAACTCACTTCAGGTAGCTATGAATTGATGAAAAAGCATTTGATGTTTTCAGGTGTCAGTTGAGCAATAGAAAGGATTTAGTTCCTCAACTTGTCAAAATTTGCTATGAAATCTCTCATAGATTCATGAGGTTCCTTCTTCATCTATGTGAGCTAGGCCAGCAAAACATGTGTATCTTTTGCAGGCTTGAATCTAGCTTCAAATTTGGCTTTGAGAGTGTTCTAGTCAGTCGTAGTTTGGGCCTATAAATGATAGAACTAGTCTACAGTAGCACCTTGTAAATTTTCCACAAATAGCCTGATTACTACATCCTCATACTCCACACCTATTATGTTGTAGGCTATGCTAAAGGCTATAATATGTTTATCAAGATGAACCTTCCCATCACCATAGAACTTGGGGAAATTTCTCCTTGAACTGTGTGGTAGCTCATGTAGAGGTGGAGTTAAATTGAGTGGGCCAAATTAGTTACCCCAAGGACCTTGAACTACCATTGTATGACTATGGAAAGGTGGAATAACAAATCTTAGAGGGGTAAGTATTGACAAAGCTTTATTAATAGTAGAAATGGAGGCTTTGCCTGGTAATGGAGACTTGAGTTTAGTAGGAGGAAAGCTCCTAGTTCATTAGAGGTGAGATGGTGAAGGAAATAGATCAAAATTACTTTGTTGTACCAACTCGAATACAAGGTCAACAATACCTTTAGCCCTTTGGCTTCATGTATACTATGGATCTGCCAGAGTCTAAAAATAAAAATAGAAAAGAATTGGCACTACTTCAGCTTAAAGCTTGAGGCTTCAAATTTCACATTCTATCCCAGTTGGTGTGGAGGTGGAAGGAGACGGTAAGGCTATAATGATAATGGGTAAGACACATAATAGAGTTTCTAGAGTCTGAAATGGATAAGGGTAGGGACTGTTTAAATCTGTAACTTGAGGCTTCAAATTGCACGTAACAACCCTAGTAGAGTCACCAAAAACTGTTGGGTGAATATTTTGTCACTAGCTAACTGATGAGCAAAATAGGTCTCTTCAACCACAACATAGGGAGATTGGTCAGCCAGATGTGTAGGTTTACTACATCAAAAGGGGACAAATCTCTCCTCTCATCAAGGGGAGGTTCCCTATAAATATGTAGGAACTATATACTATATATAAGTAGAAAATAACACTCAGGGGTAGGATAAACCATCCATCTCTTTTTTTTCAGATATTATGTTAACAAACAGAGGAGAAAATCTTAGTGAAATTTTTGAAGGCACTTCTCTTCTTTAAGAAGTGATCTTACAAGAAACAATAGGAATTATTTCAAATAGTGACAAGTAACTGGTAACCAAAGGTGTAGTAACCAATAGACTAAGATGTAGCACAAAGTCTCCACCTCAACTACCCAAGAGTGAGATGCAAAGGACAATGAGGGCACAAAGTCATCCCAATGTCCTTTACATAGAAATAAAATATGAAGGATAATGAGGGCATAAAGTCGTCCCAAGATCCTTTACATAGGAATATAAAGAAAACATACTAAAGGAAATTGTGGGGGCACAAAGTCTCTCCACAGTTGGCTTCAGGACACCTTTCTGATTATTTTCACTAATTTTACTTATTCAATTAAATGGACAAAAAATGTATTAAGGAAACAAACATAATAATAATTTTCCCAACAACCAAGCTATTCCAACACAAAGTCTAAAAATTCACTTGTTTTCTTATTCAAATCAAGAAATATGATCAATAATCTGAGCTCAAAGCCTTAGTAATGCCTTTCAATTTAGACAGAGTTTTATTTTTGATAACAGAGAGAGCTCTCTATAAAAAAATAAGAGAAAGTCTAATATATAGTGCTCCAAGAAAGACTTGGGTGCTTTGTTTCACAAAAATGTCTTACGATGTATTCAATGCCTTTAATGCATTTTAAATTATATCCATGGGCTATGCTAGAATCAAGCATTGATTTTTAATATTGGCCACCTGATGTGTTTCCTAATGTGTGTACAATTGTTCACTCTATTCAATGCAAAAAAATAGGCTACACCATTGAATGTTCATGCTCTACAATGTCCACCTGGTGGACTACTTCACCTTCTAGAAACATATCCCATGCACAGATATTTTTGATCTTTCTCCATCATTCCCCCTTTCCTTGTTGTATTTCATCCTTTCCTATGTGATATGAGCTCTTAGGCTATCTCTTTGGCCAATTGCTCTAAAGATCTTTGAATGCATTCAGGTCCATGCTTAAGCCTACAAAAATCAACAGTTATTTCATTGCTGCAAATTTGACGTGTTCGGGTCCATCATCATTTGAAAGCTAATAGCTAGTTGGCTGCCCTAAATTTGATGGTTATAGGCCCGTCATCCTCTTTAGCAATTCCTTCATGTCTTTCGCACTTGCTCTGACTACTTTCCACTAATCTCAACAAGTGACACGTGGCATATTCAACTATGAAATAGGTGAGGACACGTGGTGGCATTTTCTTAATTTATAGAGGCTTTGGATGCCTTTTTAGAGTCCCATGGAAGATGACACATGGTAACTTCCACTGAGCTTTAGAAAAATTGTAGAAGCATTTGGGACTCATTTGGACTCACGTGGATGATGAAACATGGTGCATTCCATTTATCTTACAAGGGACACATGGCAAGTTCTACTGCTTTGAGAAGTAAATCATAATGCGTCTTAGTAGACAATACCTGGCAGCTTTCACTTGACTTTAGCAACTCACCTGGGGCCCACCATAGTCCTTAATATTGAAATAAAAGGAAGAAACTATGGAGGTTGACACTTATCAGGCTCTGTTGAGCTTTACAATGGACACGTTTCATGTTATGCTACTTTTAGAAAAACATATTGAAACCTTTCATAGTTGCCACTTGTCACCTTTCGCAGAACTCTAAGAGAAGCTGAGCGAAAGAAGCTTTGTAGCTTATAAGAAACTTGAAATGTGGATGTAGACACTAATCGTGCTCCCCTGAGCTTTCAAAAATAATATAGAAACTTTGGGACTCATTTGGACTCATGCAGATGATGACACGTGGCACGTTCTGCTCGATTTTAACCACTCACCTAGGACCCACCATAGTCCTTATGACACAAAAGGAAGAAGCTACGGATGTTGACACTTGTCAGCTTCTATCAATCTTTACAATGGACACGTGGTACATTTTGCAATTTCTAGAAACAAATTATAATGTGTCCCAGTAGATGACACTTGGCAGCTTCTACGAAGTTATAATGGGACATGAGGAAAAAATTGTA
>JARHVA010006025.1:1027500-1030000 GCA_037957365.1 Torreya grandis
ATTAGTTCCTTGGATAAATAGGTCATCCACATATACGTGAAAGAATGGTGATTAAGGACTATGAAATTAGGCACAACCTAAATTTGTGTAAAGAGTAGATACAAGGGCATTGTTTTAACAATAAATGTTAATTTATGTGTCTACATTTCTTCCCATTTTATTTTACTAATGGAACTAAGTAAAATTAATAGAGTAAAAGGAAAAGAGTTATACCTAAACTTACCTCTAAATAATAGTCTTAAATGTAGGCCACATGATGAACTATGTTTCATATAAAATTGCAATGAAACATGTACAAATTAGTCCTTACTGAGGAGGAAAAATGAAATTAAAAGATAAGAAAGTTATATATAAAATAACATGGAATGAATAAACCTATTTGGGTACATGAACCATTTTTGTTTTATGGTTCAAAAATGGTGATTACAGAGGGTAGGACCTTTGGAGATTTATTTTTCATTGAAACAATTGGGTTGTACTATGCATGCCCCAATCCTCCTTGATAACAAACCCTGCTTAAGAAATAAATGTGTGATTGAATCCATCATTTCATACCTAAAGTAGTAGAGTAGCTTTAAATCCTTTTACAATTTCTAATATATCATTACGGTAAAAAAATTGTGTAAAAGCGGTGAATCTACCTATAATATGGAATAAGATTCATTTCTAGTGCAAAACGGTGATAAACTAGTGAAAAAATAACATAGTCTATGTTTGGTGTATAAATCACAGAGAATGACATGTTTTTCCATTTATTATATGAAACTAGTGAAATTTTGAGTAAGGAGGTGGTTATGTCTTTTGCACATGCCCCCAGTATAATATCTAGGTGTATGTGGATTTTGAAAATAAGTAATATCATGTGATTTTCTAAGCAATTTTTATTTATTTTTAAAAAATTGTATCACGTGTTGCACATGATTCTCCCAATTTGAGAATAAATCTAAGACACCTAGGTATTCATCTAAAATGATTTTGTATACCTATTAAAAATATTCTATAACTACTTATGATTTTGAGAAATTATGTAAATCATTATTTTCTTTAAGTTGGGAAAAAGGTGCTATTTTGGACATGATTAGCTTGTAACCTTATCCAAAAGGAGTGTTGTTGTCTTAAATGAATTTTTAGGTAATTTATAGGTATGGACTATGATTAACTAAGAATTTTTTTTCTCTATATGTTAATTGTGTTTTTATAGCTTATTCTCTAATACAACCCATAGTGCATGCCCCATATTTTGAGGTGAGTTGTGAAGATTATGAAATAACTTAGATTAAAATAATAAAATTATGTTAATGATGTTATATAAAATATTAAAATATAGATTAATAATGAGAACACTAGAGGTCAAAACATCATCATATATAAACTGAGCAATCTAGTAAGATATAGTGCATGTAGAACCAAGCATACATATTGTCATGTCAAGATAGATTTTATAAATTATAACCATAGTGAAAAGTGATCATATATTGAGTATTTAAAAATAAATATAATAATTCAAAAATGATGCATGATATCCATCATGGCATTGAAAAGTAAGCAATCTACACATATGAAATATTTTCCTTGATATTTATTGAGAAATGTGAAAGGATTGAATACATGAACTAAGTGATACAGTAAATTGTAAAATCATATGAGTGCATACTATTTTAATCTCTTGGTAAATAACTTGTTTAAAAACCTATCATTGGACACAGTATAAACATGTTGTATTAAATGCTTTCAAATGTTGTTCATGCTTGCCTTTTACATCATACAATGTAAGCTTAGGTACCACAAAACCATTTGGTAAAATATATGTTATAATATGTTTATCCAATAGAGTATGTAAAAATATTTTAAATCAAGCTCCTGATTAAGCTTCAAATCATCTTGTTCCAAATGTAACATGTTAGATTTCAAATCTTGAACCAATTGTATGAGGGATTATACATCAAGATTAAAATGTGTCTTAACCAAATGTGGTGTCGTAAATGACTTAGTAGGAATGGAAACATTGATTTATGAAAAACTTTGGGTTTATCCATTAGTATATGTTACTAATATTGATTGATAAATGTGCAAGGAATACATTTTCTAAAGTATTGAATAAATGAACTAGATGATGTGGCAAATTGTAAAACCATTTGAGTGCGTATTATTTTAAGATTTTGGGAAATAACTTTGTCAACAACCTATCACTAGAAAAATATTCAAAACATGATATGTGAAATTCTCTCCAATGTTTCTCAAGGTCATATTTTACATCATATAATGTAATCTTAAGTGCCATAAAACCAATTCAAAACATATATCTACAATATGTTGATCCAATGGATTATGTAGTAAATTTTATGAATCAAGTTCTTGATTAATCTTCAAAGCATGTTGTTCAAAACGTAACATCTTTGTTTTCATATCTTGAACCATTTATATGAGGGATTGTACCATAAATTATTTAATAAGAATGGGAACATTGATTTTTTGGAACATCTAGGTTTCCCCATAGTAG
>JARHVA010006026.1:0-65000 GCA_037957365.1 Torreya grandis
GAAAATTATGTTTGTTATAAAAAAATTGGATATCATGTGATAGGGTCATAAAATTATCCCCTGCTCCATGCTTATTAGCATAGTCTAAAGAAATTTTCACAACTTTAACGTAATAACCCATTTTGATCTTATGTTTATCTAGGTCATTGTATGTCACGCTTCAATATGGTTCAATTTATGTTAGGGGTTTAACATGTATTTTAAAGACATCTTAAAATTCATATCAAACCCATATAGTTTATATAACTGTCTAAATAAGTATCATGTTATACCTAAGGTCATTAAGTCATTATTAAACCCTTCTATAGGTTATTAACTTGTGTAAAATTGTAAAAAAAAAACACTTTAAGATGTAAAAATGGGTGATAACCACATATAAAATTTTTCTAAAATAAATTATGAATAATTTTATAATGTTAAGTTTATAGGTAATACATGACAAGTCAGTTTTAAAAGTTGAAAAATAGTTACAAGTAAGTTTCAATGCATAAATAAGGCCTAATATCCACTTGTATAAACCAAAAGTTTGAGCTGAAAGTGTAAATGTGTGGAAATAGGTATCTTAAATTTCAATAGGCCAAATCCATGATTTTTTATATATACAGGTCTATTGAATACAAAATTTGCTTCCTCTCCTCCACTCCCTTGGCAAGCTAGTAAAAGTCATTTTCACATGATCATTTCATACAACACAAGGAGAGTTGGGACCTAATATTTTTAATATAGTATGGGGTACTAATATAATTAAAATAAATTTATATATTTTTTATATTTTTGTCCCCTCATTTATGAACAATTGTTAAGAAGGTAGGGTGTCTAAAACTACCTATAAACCCTATGATCAATTTCTAACACTTTAAGATTGATAAAAAGAGAATGAAAAAATGGGTGATCCAAAGAGGTCATATATATATTAAATAAACCTATAAAATTTTTATATAACATTTAATTTTCATGTGTGTCCCTTTGAGGAAGAAAAATATCCATGCGTGTTGAAGTGCAGGCCTAAATGAAGTTGTAGACAGTTTTCATGAACTTATTATGAGGTTTTAATGTGTGTATGGTTTGAGATAATGAATGTATGATGTATTAAATACTTAAAAAGTATCTATCCTCCCTTTAAGGTCTTTAAATTTATTATTTTCACCAAAGAAGAACATAATATGAATATAAAGGTCTGCTACACTCTCAAGAAGGATGGACAAAGAGAAGAACTGTAAGTCTCTTATTCATCTTAATTGCAATAAACATAAGAATTATAAATGAGGTTAAAAAGGATATATGAGATATGTTAATGTAGGTAAAAATTCATGTTTAAACATTCATTCCCTTCTCCAAATTTCTAATGCTCTTGGACCTTGCCATAGATGGCTACCTAAATGCTCATAATAATTACTAAATAAAGATAGTGTTTCATAAGAATAAGAGTGGATAAGCTTCCCATTATTGTGAAATTAAATAAAATATAATACCTATAAGACACTCTAATAGGTTAAATAATATTACCATCAGCTCATCAATACAAGTTGATTGTCCTAAAGTGTGTGGACTATGTAGAAACCAACCTTCATAGATATTACACAGAAAGGGTGGCAAAATTGCATTGGTAATATGGTCTGAAGGACAAAATATCATGAAATAGATTATGGATACTATATGTCAGTTATGAATTCTAAAATGGACCATGATGCATGACAAGGATGCTAAATTGAAGAAAAATAAGACCTATAGGTCACCTTTTGCATAAAATGTAGGAACTCTTGTTTGAAAATTGAAGTTAAGGGAACAAGGTGTAGGAGCATGTGAAAACACCATGGATATGTTATATGTCATTAATAATGAAAATATGTCATTTAAAACTTTATTATTTATACCTAACACTATTTAAGCCCAAGAGACCTTAATGGTAACATATTGGCCTGCTTGAGTTTCAAGTTGTTTGTCAATCTTGAGAGATGATGCAATGTCATGATTTGAATTTGAGATTTGGATGGATAAACTAGGATTATATATGAAATGATATTAAATAAGGTTTTAAAAATACCATATAATGATATAAAGATAAAACATACTCTTATCTTGCAATCCTATAATTTCAAAAACCCACAGTCAAGCTTGTGTATGTGTGTGAAAAGAAGATGTAAAGTTTCACATGAGAAATAAGATTGGGGTGAAAAAAAGTGTGGAGTAAAATATTTATATTTTCTATGAGATATATTTAAATAAATTTATAGGTTATTCCCTTTTAAGAAACTCCAGGCCAATAATGATATCCCAATACCACCTACAAGCCTAGGAGATATTTTCAAGCCTACTCATAGAGATCAGAGGATTGGTGCATGGGTTGAGTTGTAAATGAGAAGTGTGTAGTATTAAAAAAAAATATTAATGCTAATAAAAAATTTAAAATGACTCTAATAAGATTCAAACTCATAAATATCTAGTGGGAAAAGGTGGAAACACAATCGTAGGGTCAATTGCATTAATATGCCTATAAACCCTAGGCATGATCTAGGAGACGTATAAGTTTTAATGAATAAAATTGTTAATATGGATAATTAAATTGAAAATAATGTATTATATAAACCTAAAATCATCATTTTAATCTTAAACCAATCTTTAATGCATTACCTTCAGCTCTAACTCTCTCTCCACCTCACTAAACTCAACATGCCTAACTTGAGAAGGTCTTTCTTAGATTCCTTTGTATGTCAACCTTTTGCATGGGATAAAATTTAGTTATTTAATGTTATGGGGGTATTTATACATGAAATTTTTGGGATTATTTCATCCTAATAATTCCTCATTTTATGAACAATCCTTCAGGATCTAAAGTGCTTGTAGGCTACCAAGCAGCCTTTTAAAAACATGATAGGAGAAAATAGCATTAAAGTGATTTATAATGGACATTTATATTATTTAAATTAATTTTAAAATATTAATTTACCCTATTTAAACCTTTTAAGACATTTGGTTGGTATATGTGAGGGAAACACTATATAAAATAGGCTTAAATGCATGGCTCTAGGTCTAATGTTGAGTGTGTAGTGTTGTGAGAAGCTTCCAAATCAAGTATAGAGACTTATAAATACAATATAAAGATTAAATTTTCCCATTAAAAAAAATATGTCTCTTAAGGTGACTTATAAACCATTTATGTCACCAAGTTAGATCAATAAAGGGGAGAATGCACTATTTACCAGCCAAGAAGCCTAACTATAGGCCTATTGGTTCTTGGAAACCTTTTTCTCAACATATTTAAATGCCCCATGGTGGTATATACATGATCATGTATTATAAATATTTTTTAGTTGTAAATTTATTAAAAAAAACACTTTTGATGCCTCTCAAGCTTGTGTAAGTGCCTACACTAGTGTTTTGGCCATTTCATGGTTCACCCATCCATATAGGGTTGTAGATCCTAAAATTTGTCTTGGAGCATGATTAGATGATGGGTAAAGTGAATCAAATTATATTCATAGGTTTCAAACATTTAGGAGTCAATTTGAGCCAAAACTCAATTTCTAGGCCTAATTGAGGCCTAGTTAGAGAGAGAAAAGGGTGACTAGGTGTACTTCCAATTGGTGTCAGGTCATTTATTTTAGAATTAATATTTAATTATGTATTTGGTACCCAAAAAATATTCATATTTTCCCAATATAATCCATATGTTATCCTACACAAGGATATTTTTGTGTTTTTAAGGCCACAAGGAATTTAGAGAAAATGAGAGCTTTGGGTGCAAGAGGAGATCTTAAAGAGTGTTTAAGGTTTCCAAATAGGTTGGTTAAAGTCTATTATGACTAAGATAAGTCATACATGAATATAATTTTCGCTCATAAATATGAAATAATGTTTTGATCCATTTGGGTAAGGAAAGATATAGTGAAACAAAGGGGTTTCAAGACACCTAAAGAATTGTTTGATGATTACCACTAAAATGTTAATTTGGACAGATTATAAATTAATTCAAGGTGTTAAAGAGTATATAATTATTTTAAATCAACATGAAATTATGATAAAGTATGCAACTTGTCACCTTGCAATCCAAGAAAAAGGAAGCCTTAAAGAACAAGATCAAGGTATCAAGCAAATTTTGAAACTCATACACCACTTGAAAGAGGAAAGTATCTCTGGGAAATTAACACGTCTTTGAGGAGCTAATTTAATTATTATTAAAACCTCTTTTTAATTTTAACTCTTGATAAGAAATTTGTCATCTCTCTCTCTCTCTCTCTCTCTCATCTCTCTCTCTCTCTCTCTCTCGTCTCTCATCTCTCCCTCTCTCTCTCTCCTCTCCTCCCTCTCTCTCTCTCTCTCTCTCTCTCTCTCTCTCTCTCTCTCTCTCTCTCTCTCTCTCTCTCCTCTCTCTCTCTCTCTCTCTCTCTCTCTCTCTTCAAGCAACCTTTTTGGGCTTTTTTTATGGATCCTTTTTATGAGCATGGTGAATCCCTAGTCTTTAAGTGCATGATAGTCAAGTGGGTGGTGTTGGTTTAGTGTATAATCTCCTTAGATATGTTTATTTCCTATCTTTTTCTCTCCCTTTTACATAGTAATCAAGTAGTATTAGTGAACCTAACTAATACATCATGGGGTTTCTAGCCCTATAACCTAGAGGTTTGGTCCACCTAAAGGTCACTGAGAGCCTAGGACTAATCCTATTGGATAGATAAAGTTAAGAGGGGATTGAAAACACCCTATCAAAGAGTGAAAATTTAAGATATAATAGTTAAATATCATGACTATTGGTATTGAATTAACATTAATTTTTTGGAATTTTTGGTGTTATCCCTTCAATATATCAACCTTTGCAAGTAAAAAATCAAGCATCAATGGTGACATCAAATTAATCTCAGCTAGTATGGTAGTCCAAATGCCTCAAAATCAAAAAATTGGTATGTATAATCAGTCATATGATGAACATGTTTTTTTGTTGTACCTTAATATCAGTTTGTCAAGTCAATAGTGTTCATGGTTTCTTCCTCAAGTAGACATCAAACAATTTATTATCAAGTTTACCAACAACCCATCTATCTCTCTTGTCAACCGTCTCAGACCTATGTTGTTCTTTATTCA
Organism: Torreya grandis; assembly: GCA_037957365.1. Lineage (NCBI taxonomy): Eukaryota > Viridiplantae > Streptophyta > Pinopsida > Cupressales > Taxaceae > Torreya > Torreya grandis. Next base: position 5,077 of record JARHVA010006026.1, read on the forward strand.
CTCTTACTCACATTTAAACAAATTATACTAGACATTTTAATGTGTATGATAAATTTTGATATATAATGTTAAAATGTTGTTTACTATCCTATCTATCACATTTAATAAGTTAAAGATATCTTTCATGGATTTTATAGAGTGTGTGCAGGTGTTGATAAAAAGGATTATCCAATCAATGAGAAATTAGAGTTTAATAAGTTGGTGCACTTAGTAGAAGAAAAGATAACTAGATGGGACCATGTGAAATCCCAACCCAATCAATCTTATATACCTCTTTCCTATCCCAAATTAACCTACATTTTATACAAATCTCCTCTAAGCTTTAATATGAGATCAAAATAAGCTCAATAAACCTCATAATGAGTCTACTAGATTTAGAATCACAATTTATAAATATTTTATTCCTTAATATATATCTATATCTACCATAAATTCATCCACTCTTCCTCAAAATCCCAAGACTATTCTACCTTAGAGACATTCTTGGACCATGAATCCTAATTTGTCATGTTTATCCTAGAGAGTGAGTCTTTTGCTATAACTATCCAATGTCAAAAGAGAAAATGAGTTGTAAAATAAAACCAAAATGTCTTATAAGATGGAAATAGGTTATTCATATGAAATATTTATATAAAGAGGGAGGAATATTTTTACAATTCAAGTCAAGAGATCATGCAAGCCTGTCAAGTCCTCCATATACTATTCATGTTGCAACTATCCAACAACCATATAATTAGCCTAAATCTCCCAAAATACCAAGATGTAAAGATATTATAGTAGGTTAAAAGTAATATAATCAAGATTATTGGCCTCCCACCCTCTCCTTTTTTGAAGTAAAATCAAATACATTGAGGGAAGAAGATGAAAAATCAATTTAGAAAGAGAACTTACTAAGAAGGATGATCTGGCTATCTTGGAAAGGTAGGATGTTGTAATTATATGTAAATCTCAAAAAAGTGTTTTATAAATTAATATTAATGATCATGAATAAGAGATAATAATTGGCAATCCCCTTGGTGGATAATATCACAAATTAGCTTTCAAGGATGAAAATTATCCTCTACCTTACAACCAACAATTAGACATCCCTTTAGAGGTCACAAATGATCAAGTGAATCAACTTGATTGGAATGGTTTTGAGGTGGATTAATAATAAGACAAATAAGGTTTGATAAATAAATAAAATAATGAGGTGATATATGTCTAATGGGTAGATGAACTTCCATTCTTCATAGAGGATGATGAAGACTAGTCTAGTCTTAAAGAAGAGAGCTTGCAACCTTGTCATGAGCCTACTCAAGCATGTAGAAACACCTGCTCAACATGGTGTTCCTCAATATAATGGTAAGGGAAACATTGAACTTGACATGCTCTCAATTAATTAATAAATATTTTCTTTTTTGGAAGATTTACAAATGTTTTGCTCTAGTCTATATGCTAAACATATAACTCACAAGGATAAGGCTAATGTTGTTATCATGACCAAAGAACATGATAAAAATATGCATAATAAAGTATTTAAGGATAAAACTATGCTTTATGACGTTTTTTAACCTCATGTACATGTATAAGGATGCCTTTAAGATATGTGGAGGTCCTACTTAGACATGTTCAATGAGTTTGAAGAGCTTGGTAATCTATCACCACAAGAGGAAGTTGTGAATGAAGAGTTTAAAGATCTCACCAAGACAATAAGTTTTATCAACCATCACAAAGAGGTTCAAGTGGATTATGGTGTAATTTATGATGATTATGACGTTTTTAAATATGAGGAAGAGAAAAAATGCCATTTGGCAAAGAAGAAACTGATATTGAAGATTTACTTAATGATATGTCTAATATTATCTTTTAAAATGATAGTTATCCAAATGAAAGTTTTCAAGAGATCAATAAGGAGCAGCCTATTGATGCAATAAGAGTGGTATTGTTTAAGCCAAGTATCCTAGCCTAAGATGAGTTTGACTTTGTCCTTAACTCACATAGTCAACTCATGGACATAGAAATGAAACCAAAAGGTATGATTGTTAGCCATGGATAACTTGGGAGCATGCCAATCATGTTGGAGTAAAATAAGAATTATCTATCAAATGCTACAGTCAAAGGGAAGCATTTTATAAAATATGTCTCATTTCATGAGGCAATTAAACTAAGAAGCTTTCCATTTGACCATAGAAGAAGGTATACAAGTTAATTTTACATAGTAGTCTTTGATTTGTTTTCCCTATGTGCCTTTGAATAATTGTGTGTTATCTCATTTATTAATTTGTGTTTTACTTCTATTTTGTGTGTTTAGAGGTTAAGTCAGTTGTCTTGTCTTGGTTAAAGTCAATTTAGGTCTAAGTTTGAGTGTAAGTGACTTCATTACCCAATGGATGGACTAGGCAACCAGTCTAATATGCTTAGCAAGCAAGAATCCCTAGAAGACCACCAAATATGTTAGCCTAATTTGGATACCATAGGATAGGGTCCCAAAATTCTACCCTTTTCAATGCTTATTAGCATATTTTAATGTAATTTTGATAAGTTTAAGGTAATATCCATTTTAACCTTATACTTGTCTAGGTCATTTTATGTCATAATTCAATATGGTTCAAGTAGTGTTAGGTGTTTAAAGTACCTTTAAAATACATATTCCATGTTTTTAAGTCATATAATACCCTTATAGTCTATACAAGTGCTTAAATAAGTCTCATGTTATACCTAAGGTCATTAAGTCATTCTTATACCCTTATATAGGTTATTATCTTATGTAAAATTATTTAAAAGTCACTTTAAGACCTCAAAAGTTGAAATAAACACACAATTTTTTAAAATGACTTATGAATAATTTCATAATGTTAGTTGGTAGGTACTTCATGACAAGTTAATTTCAAAATCTGAAAAATAGTTACAATGAAGTTTCAACTCATAAAGAAAGATTAATATCCATTTGTATAGACCAAAACATTGAGTTTCAAGTTTAAATGCATGTAAATATGTCTCTTAAACTTCACAAATAAAAATCCATGATTGGTTTTTAGTTAAAGGTCTAGAGGATACAAAATTTGCTTCATTTCCTCCATCACTCCCTTGGAAAGCTAGTAAAGATCATTTTCTCATGCTCATTTGTAATATCATAATTAGAGTTTGGATAATATATTTTTAATATAGAAGAGGGTCTTAATGGATTTAAAATCCATTTCCATATTTTTTATATTGATTTCCTCTCCTTTATGAACAATTATTAATAAGGTAGGGTTGTTTAAAATTGATTATAAAACCTATAGGCTTAATTTCTAGCATTTTTAGATTAATAACAAGAGAATGAAAGAATGGGTGATAAAAGGATGTTATTTTTATATTCATGACCCATTTCAAAATGTTATTAAACATTCACTTAGCATGTGTCGCCCTCTAAGGAATCAAAATCTCCATGTGTGTTGAAGTGCAGGCCTTAATGAAGTTTCAAGCATTTTTATTGAAGTTATTATGAGGTTTTAATGTGTGGATGGTTTTAAATAATGAATTTATATTTTATTTAATCCCTAAAAAGTATATATCTTCCCACAAGATCATTTACATTAAGGCTTTCCATCAAAAGAGAGTGTAATAATTATATAAAGGTTTATTACACTCTTAAGAAAGATGAACAAAGAACCAACCTATAAGTCTCTTATTCATATGAAATGGAATTAAAATATGCATTATATATTAGGTTAAAAAGTTTTTATTATATATGGTAATGTAGGTACAAATTCATGTTTCAACATTCCTTCACTTCTCCAAAGTTTAGAAGATATTGGAACCTTATCATATATTGTTACCTATAGGCTCATAATAGTCACCAAATGAAGGTAGAATTTGATAAGACTAAGAGTGGATAGGTAATCGATTATTGAAAAATTAAATGAAATATCATACTTATAATATAATCCAATATTTTAAACAATCTTACCATTAGCTCATCAAGACAAGTTGAATGTCTTAAAGTGTTTGGACTGTGTATAAACCAACCTTCACAAAGATGGACCAAAAAGGATGGTAAAATTGCATTGGTAATATGTTTTAAATGAAAAAATATCATGAAAAAAATTATGTAATACTATATGTCAGTTATCAATGATAAAATGGACCATTATTCATGTCCAAGGAGGCTAAATTGAAGAACAAGAAGACCTATCGGTCTCTTTTTACATAAAATATAAGAACTCTTGTTTGAAAAATGAAGTTTAGGAGATAAGTAAGGTGTGGGAGCACGTGAAAACACCATGGAGATTGAATAGGCCATTAGTAAGGAAATTATGTCATTTAAAACTTTATTCTTTATACCTAACACTATTTAAGACCAATAGTTCTAAATGATAACATACAATCCTACTTGAGTTTGAAGTTATTTTTCAAGTTTAAGAGAGGATGTAATGCCATGATTTGAACTTGAGGTTTTGATGGATAAAATAGGATTATGGAATCCATGATATGAAATAAGGTTTTAAAAATACCAAATAATGATATAAAGAAAAAACATACTCTTAGCTTGCAATCCTATTGTTTCATAATCCTACAATCAGGCCCGTGTAAGTGCATGAAAAGATGATGCAATGTTTCACATGAAAACTAAGATTAGGGTGAATATAAGTGTGGAGTGAAATATTTAATATTTTTTAGGAGATATATTAAAATTAATTTAGAATTTCTTATGTTGAATAAATTTAAGACTCATTCAAGATATCCCAGTATCACCTATAGGCCTAGATATTTTCACGATTGTTCATAGAGATTGCATGATTGGTGCATGGGTTTAGATTGAAATGAGAAGTGTGGGATAATAAAACCCATAAAGTTTTGTACAACTTTGAAAATGTCTCCAATAAGCTTTAAATTTAAAATAACTAGTTTAAAAAGGGGGAACATAGTCTTAGGGTCCATTGAACTAGTATGCCAATAAACCCTAGGCATGATCCAAGAAAGGTTGCATAATGTTTTTAAAATAAAATGGTGAATATGTATATTTAAATTTATCAAAATGGATGATAAAAACCTAAAAAATTCATTGGTATCTTAAACCATGTTTTATGGAATTACCTTTAGGTCTAAATCTCTCTTCACCTCACTAAACTCAGTCTCCCTAACCTAAGAAGGCATTTCTTAGCTTCATTTGTATGTCAACATTTTTCATCCAAAAAAAATTAGTTACATTATTTTATAGGGTTATATATAAAATAATTTTTTTAGATTAATTAATCTTCATAAGTCCTCATTTTTATGAATAATCCTTAAGGATCTAATGTGCTCATAGGCTACCAAGTAGCCTTTTAGAAACCCAATGGGATAAAATAGCATTAAAGTGAATTATAATGGACTTTTATAGTATTTAAATGAATTTGAAAATTTCATGGACCTCATGTACACCTTTTTAGACATTTGGTTGGCACATGTGAAGGAAACACTATATGAAATAGGCTTAAATGCATGGTTATGGGTCTAATGTTGAGTATGCAAGGTTGTGAGAAGATTCCAAATCAAGTACAAAGGATTATAAATACAAGGAAGAGATTCTATGTTCACTTACATAAACTTTTATATCTCTGAAGGGGATATATAAACCAATTAAGTCACCAAGTGGGGTAAATAAAGGTGAAAATGCACTATTTACCATCTAAGAAGCCTAGTTATAGGCCTATTGAGTTTTTTTGGAAAGCATTTTATCAAAATATCCTATTTCCCATTCTAGAAAAAAAACATTACCAGGTCATTTTCAATCTTTGTAATTTCTAAATTTCATGTAAAAACATTTCAAATTCCTCTCAATCCTATACAAGTGCCCAGACTAGGTGTAATCACTTAAAAGTGGTAATTGGATTCTAAGAGTGTCTCTTGAGTTACCCTATCCCTAATTTATCCCTAGACCCTTTCTAGAGTCTTAAACACACTTTTCCAATCATTATATAGACCTTAATCATGCACAATAGTAAAAACATAGTCACATAATTATATTCTAAAATTCCAACCCAACTTGCTCATCAGTCTACCAAGTGGGCATTAGCACCACATTGAGAACACTACAGCCACATGGCACTAGTGTTCCCAACTAGGTGTTACTGTCATTAGCCTTATCTCTTCCCAAAGACATTTTTACAAATGTTTTCCCCTCCTAAGGTTGGCTTAATCATATTTTCTTATCTTAATAAGTAACATAACTCTATAAATATAAGTATAATTGACCTCTATTCATTATTTTTAAAATAGATACAAAAGCACATTAAAACTAGAGATAAATTGAGAAAAATTAAGGTATTTGATCCATATTATTCCTTACTTATACATCATACCATATACAACATCCCTAATCCTATTTTTCAAATATTTAAAATCTTAATCACATTCAAGTCATCCAAGTCCACTCTCATTCTAGCAATCACTTGCACTTGCATCAAACATTAGGTGGGAGAACTACATCATCCTTGATCCCTTTTTAGAGTATTGGTATGTAGTAAAATCTCTTAATAGTGAGGTTTTGAGTATGTCTAGCCTATCCTAGCAATGAGAACATAATTATTTATCATGCCATACTTGAAAAAAGGATTAGGGTTTGCACACTAAATCAGGTTTTCTAGGCACAAAATAGAGCTCCATTTGTGCACATAGGAATAGGACCTAAAAATAGATGTATAGTTGCTCTTAGAAAATATGGAAATTCTCCTAAAATGGGCACTACCACAACTTGGAGAACACTACATAAACATGGTGTTACTATTCATACTAGGCTATATTGTTTAGTGAGTAGATGAACACCATAATCCTATTCATGACACACATAATTATCCAAAACTTAGTTTGTGGACCCAAATCATCTATGATAGTCTATTTTTAGATAAGTCTATATTTATACCTATTTATTATTATTTTTAGAAAGTCAAATAAGTTCAAATGCTATAACAAATTAGTACATAATTATTGTATATTTATTTAACTAATTTAGACATCTTAGTAATTTAATCTAAACATAGGATTTATATTGTTAAACCATAAAGGGTTAAATCATTTAGTTAACCCATCTTACTTTGAATATTTATTCAAACCCTAGCTTTCATTAATTCAAATTTATGTTTAATAATTTAAGTTTACCTACTTCTAATTTTTTATTTTTTAGACAACCTATCTAAATTAAAATCAATTTCACATTAGGGTTTCAATTTATTTTACATATAATTTAAATTGGTGTAAAGAAACCCTAGATTCAAAAACCCTAACCCTAAGACAACCTTAGGTTTCACATTTATAGTAGTTACTAAGTCTCAATTTATAGATTGATACCATTATTATCATGATAAAATCCATCTTTCACTTCATGATATAAAGCTTGGTACTTTTATTAGCATGTTTATTACAAACTATTTGTATAAATGTACACATGTATGTTACTCCTATCATGGATTCAATTCAAGATAATATTGTTTTAGATATTGGTCCTCCATCATGTGAGATAAATTTTTATTATTCCATTACTATATGGATCACTTTGAGCTACCTTCAGTTACTAATAGATAACAAAGGGCACAATAGATTCCTTTTGTTTCACCTCCACATAGACCACCTGATTATCTACACTCCCATCCTACCTCTACTACTCACCCTAAGAAAATAAAAGATAATTTGGTTTGATATATCAATAGGAAGAATAGGGTTCCTCCTCAACCTATATAGAAACATTGTAATCCTACCATTCCTATTTATCCCCTGTACATTACAATAACACACATAAATCAACAAAGAGAATTTGATATTATTGATTAGTTGATGAACACCCCAAAAAAAATATCTATCTTGTAATTACTTCAAAAAGTAAAAATATTCAAATATTTTATATTTCAAAAACTTAATCACACATACATGCCTTGTGATATTGAGTCATCCTATTTTGCATCTATCATGAATACTATCAAAGATGTGGAATATGTGATATCTTTTACCAATGAGTATTTACCTTCATAATTAATAATTGATCAAAACATGCCACATTTTATTCAAGTTAAAATCAATAACACAACGATTAATCAAGTTCTCATCAATAGTGGTTCAATACTCAATATATGTAACCTCACAAGATAAAACAAACCATAGGGGTTGATATAACATCTATTGAAAAAACATACATGAACATATGAGGGTTTGATGAAATTCCTAGATAGACATTGGGATAAATCAAATTTGATATTATAGTGGGACCAAATACATTATATAAACACTTTCAATTCATGCCAAACCATTTACATTATAACTTACTACTCGAGAGACCCTAGATACATGATATAGAGGTTTTACCTTCCACTCTTCATTTATGTGTTATATTTTTTCATAATGGGTACCTATACACATGTCTATAAGATAATCAACCATTTATATATTACAGACTCACTAAGACTCTTACAACAATTACATCAATTAGATGGGACACCTCATATTCTCATAGAACACCCACCTCACTAGATTCCCTCATAAGGTGAGGGAACATAATAAGACTTGATATACCACCTTTAGAGTTTCCTCTATAACAATAACCTCCATAGATGATATAGTACTATCCTCTCCAAGGATAGTTAAATTCTCTTATGATAGAGGACCATCCTCTCAAAGAACTTTTACATTGATTGAGCGTAGAAAAAAAACCTCTCATAGTATAGACATCCTCATCGAGGATAAATGATGAGATTATCACAACCTAATTACCACTACTTGTCAATTAATTTTAAGCTTACATTCCTAATTTTGACATAGATTCTTAAGCCACTATAGAGGAAGATCAACCACCTATAGACATTGATGATTATTTATGTGGATTCAACCTTACACTACTGGTCCCAAGGGAGTAAAAATATAATGTAAATGAACTTATACATCACCCTACACTAGTAGCCTCACTTGTTTAAGATTATATAGCTACAAAATTTTATACCTAGAAATAATTAGTAGAAGATCCCCTGATCCATTTATTACATATGGTCACATATATAGATATTGATTCAATCATATAAATTTAGGAAGAGAGCTCATAGGACATATCATACTAGATATTGCATCTATTTATTTATAGAGTATTGATCTTATTACCCATAATATAACATGGATAAATTATCAAATTATCACCATAAGAAGGACAACCATTTTTCCACTTCCACAAAATCATAAGGCATGATACAGACATACATGCATAATTAAAACATAAACTCAATGCATTTAAGGCTAAAGGTGTCATCCATATCATACATTCTCCACCTACATAGGCACCACCAGCACTAATGACATGAGATACTACACAAATATGACCACTCTGATAAAGTTGTCACTAACATAGATATTCTTGACATGATCTATTGATAATACAAATATTTGTAGTAGATAGATATCTTCTCTATGTGGCTATATATGAGGATTTTGATATAAATACTTGCACTTTGGTATTTTAAACCACATTGGTTATTAAGAGAGTGAATTATAACATATTATCCACTATCAAGACTCCATCAGACATATTAAATTACTAATTATATGTGGCCCTAAGGTGGCCAACATATTAATCTCCATTTTGATCAGAGACACTCATATACAAGTTACACTTGGCAGTACATGGAAAAATGTGATGGACGTTATATTTGATTAGTTAGAGAGATGATTTTAATTCACTCATGATGGAAACATGGTTTAAATTCCAAATGATGACATCGATGAGAACTACAAGTTTCACATAGATACTCTACACTCTAATGTGGTTTACCCTGGGACCATGGAAGAGTCATATTACATAATTGAGAAGCATGTCATTTAAATATACAAACTCTAAATTCATGCTAAGTATAATTCACCATTGATACATATATAATTGGTATGATGCTTTTGATGATGATTACTTATTTGAATTCACCTAGGCTTGATATCCAACACTAGATTATCTTATACTAAATCCATCATTTGATTATCCACATCCCATGGATGTATCGTGGGTCTACATAGACATCAAACTTTGATTTGATTTTATTTTATTTACATTTATAGAATTTAATTCTCTCTCATTCATTATACATAGTTTATTTTCATTTTCTTATACATAGATTATACTCAGAAAATAAAAATATAATAAAACATGTCAAAGTATAAAAATATTCAAATATTTCAAAAACATAAATTTCATAGATTATATGCATTTATATGTTTACATTTCTATTACTTGTGAGATATTGCATATTGATAATTATCCTAGTATATTCTATTTTATCATACACATATTCTTCACTTGTTATTATCGAGTAATTGTATATTATAGATAGGACACCGGTCCACTACATTGATCTAAACTAGCTATCATCTACTCATTAGGGGCATATCCTACATAGTACTACAACTAGGTTCTATCTTTACCTAATATACATTCTAGTTTATGCATTGATTAATCTTTATATTGATCATTGATCATCATTACTAGTATTTTTTGTTGACTATCACTAGTTAGACTCAGTATATATGCATCCTAGCATATACATAGATTTGTACTACACAATTATACATGATTTCATTTCTAGTTTTCATAGATTAGACTTGATTGTGTTCAAATGCTTATTCCATCTTCTAGGGCATTTGAATATGCAATTTTTCTTTATCTCTATACCACTTCTCTATGTGTATGGCTTAGATATGTGCCCATTTCCCTTGTGTGAATTTTATTGCTTCTATAAGTGGAAAATTAAACATGTCCTTCTATGATGATCTATGGAAAATTACTTATTTCTTACATATGTGGACAAATAAACATGTTCTTGTATGTCTTCATTCTCAAATTTAGTGACATGTTCCCATGTCCCTTGTATTATGGTTACTTAGACTATGTTTTACATGCCTCATGTGCTTTTATGTATGCTTCCTTATATTCTTATACACCTTGAAACTTTTATATGTTTGTTACACATACACACCAGTTATTTATGCCATGAGAGACCTCATGCATCTACCACTCCTTTGTGGGGGACATGATGGACATCATGGCCCATCACCTTAAGTAATTACTCAAATTTTATATTAAACAATGATTACATCTATCTTGACACCCTTGTGTAATGATAGATTATAAGTTACATCTTAAATTACTTAATCATGTTCATATACATTTACATTTTGATGTTATTTTTGTACATTTTATTAGAATATCATTCACATGCTCTAGTTAACACATTTTGTAGAGATGATTCTTTAGAGGGTAGTTATTATGTAGGTTTCACAACTAACCTCTGAAGATGGGGCATTCATAGGGGTTTATCATAGATATTAGGCTCCTACATTGTTACTCATAGATATATTTCAGTACACATGTTTAATTTTAGACTTCAAACTCAAGGTAGACATAGAATAGAATAGAGACTTGAAATCTAGTTTAGATCATTCAAAAATTATACTAGGTAGACATTAGCACCCACATTGAGATACTAGTGCCACAGGGAACTACTATCCACTACATGGTGTTACTATCTAATATCCATAACTTTAGGATAGTTTGGATCATTCAGATCAATACACTAGGTATAGTAAAAATTTGCATAGATATAGTCATAACTATGATAATTATATTCAAGGGGACATCATGCACATCGTGATAATTCCCACATTCATTTTAGTTTCATAAACTCATCTATTACATTCTCAATTCAGATTTAGTATACTCAGATACCAAATTCAGGGAATGTGTGTGGCACATAATTTCCATATAATCAGCTACACATAGGTTGATAAGATGGAATGAAAAAATATATATCATTATCCACACTTTATATAATTATTATCAAATTTTAGGTTATCACCAAATTCATTGCATACTCCATATGTAGTGATTGGCATTCCTGAGTGGCCTAGAGCCACCTAATATATCTAAGTGTCCATGGAGCTGAATACGTAGTTATATTTATTAGCTAGATACTTTCAAAATTTTGTGTAATACAATTATAAATTCATCTAATTCACATAAGTGGGAAATGATGGATTTATGGCCTAATTAAGATCTTAATCCACCTAAATGAGAGGGTTAGAAACACTTACAATCTTATCCAATCTAATCGTAGAGATCAAGATCCACCAAATAGGGGTGGGAAATGATGGATTCAGAATTGGATAGAGGTTTTGAGACACCTCTATGAGGATTGAACAAGCCATCAACTTAGTCTAATCTATCCAATGACATGATCATGATTCACACTCACACACATAAATTTTCACTAGGTTGATGCATGATTTCATGTGACCAATTAGGTGTATTCATTACGTTTTCTCTCTTTACTCATATTTACTTAGTTACATTATTTTAGAATAGTCTTTAACTTTCGATCATCTCTTAAGTAAGGACTTATTTTTACATGTTTCATTGCTTTTAATTTATTTGGATCATGTTCAACATATGCAAACCTAGATTATCATACTCAAACTTAGCTACACAAGATTCACTTCCAATGTAATTCTAGGTACACTTATTTTTAATTCATACTAGTCATTTCAATGTGATGCATTACTAGCATAAAGGGGGAATGTAATCACCTAAAGGTGGTAATTAGATGCTAAGAGTATCGATTGAGTTAACCTATTCCTAGCTTATCCCTAGACTGATTCTAAAGTGTTAGACATACTTTTTCAATCATTTCTTAGACCACATTCAACCACATTTAGTCAAAACATAGTCCCATAATTGTATTCTTATATCTCAACCCAACTTTCTCAATAGTTTTCCAAGTAGACATTAACACTAAATTTGTGACACTACAGCCACATGACACTAGTGTTTCCAACTGGGCACTATTGTCCTTATCCCTATCTCTTTCCAAATGATAATTTTTAAAATGTGTGCCTAATTGAAATATATTCACTAGATGGAAAATAAATGCAAAAGCACATTCAAACCAAATATAAGTTAAGAAAAATTAAGTTGTTTGACCCTTATTATACCCTCTTATAGATACTATAATATATATCATGCTTAGTCATAGTCTTAAAATATTTCAAATCCCAATCACATGTATGGCATCCAAGTCCATTTCATTATAGAATTCACTTGCACTTATATCAAACACTAGATGGGATGACTACATTAGGTTTGATCCCTCTTTAGAGTATTGGTATGTAGGAAACTCTCTACATAGTGGGGTGTTGAATATGTCTAGCCTATAGTACTAATTAACACATAATTTTTTCTCATACCATACTTTCAAGGAGGGTTAGGGTTTTCACCTAAATCAGGTTTTCTAGGCATAACACATAGTTCCATGTTTTGTGTGCGTAGAAATATGACCTAAAAACATTAACACATGTGCTCCTAGACATAATAACAATCCCATAAAAAGGACACTACCACAATATGAAATATATTACATAAACATGACACTACTATCCATACTGGGTGTTATCTCATTGATGACACTAGAATTGTTCAAAACTCAGTTTGTAGAACTTAGATCATCTGTGATAGTCCATTTTAAGATAAGTCTATATTTATGCCTATTTATTACAATTTTATGAATTCAAATAAGTTCAAATGATATTAAATTATCAATTAATTATTACATATTTATTTAACTTATTTAGACATCTCAACCCTTTAATCTAACCATAGGATTTACATAGTTAAACCCTAAAAGGTTAAATCTCTAGATTTTTGGCCATTTCATGATTCACCCATTCATAAAAGGTTTTAGGTCCTAAAATTTGGAATGCCAAATTTTTACGAGATCATTAAATTTAATCAAAAACTTTTTTGAAGTTTCACATGTGTGAGATTTAATTTGATCCAAAACTTAGTATTTAAGCCTAAAGGTCTAATTAGAGAGAGAAAATGATGAATAGGTGTACTTCCACTTATTCCTAAGTAATGAATTTTATCATGGATAAGTAATGTAATACTGGGTACCAAAAAAAGTGCCTATTTTCCCAAGATAGTTCTTACATTATCCTACACAAGGAGCTTTGTTGGTTTTAGGGATACAAGGAATAAGGAGAAAATGAGAGTGTTGAGTGCAAGATGAGACTTTTGAGATTTTTTTAGTCTTATAAATGGGTTTGTTATATTTTATTATGACTAAGATAATTCATTAATTAAGATAAGTTTCACTCATAAATATTAAATCAAGTTTTGAGCCATTAGGGTAAGGAAAGGCATAGTGAAGACAAAGGGGTTTCAATACACCTAAAGAGTTGTTTGATTATCACCACTGAGATGTAAATTTTTAGATATTTTAAACTTATTAAAAGTGTCAAAGAGATGAGAAATAATTAAACTCAACATAACTTGATAATCAAGTATGCCACTTGTCGCATCACAAGCCAATAGGAGGGTAGTTTGATTAACAAGACCAAGGTGTCAAGAATTTTTTTAAAATTCTATGCCACATGGATGAGGAACTATCTTAAATAAATAAACACATGTATTTGGGGACATAATTAACCTATTATTAAATGTATTCTTTATTTTAACTCTTGTTAAAATATTTGTCATCTTTCCCTTCTATGCCTCTTTCTTTCTTCTACTCACTTGTCTCTATTTAAGTAGTCTTGTTGGGATTTATATGTATCCTTTTCCTAATTATGGTGAATACCTACTCATATAAATAGTTTTACTATGACTTGGAATAATTAAATAAGTTAATTATTACCTTCTCACATGCTTTCAACTAGTGTATTAGTGTGATGGTTGATTAATTCTAGTAGTAATAATGGTACTTTCTCTCATTTGTCCATTCCTACCTATTTACAAATGGATTGTATTCATATAGGTCACATGGTGAGTTTGATGTGGTTTTTCATATATTAAAATTGGATTTTAAATAATCAGTGCCTTATCTATACATATTTTTTAACCCTCTCATTTAATGCATTCTCAAATACCTCAATACAGAATCATTCATGCTTGAGGGTCTTTAGTTTAGGAAGTATAATCATATTTAGTATTAATATTTACTCTAAATTTCATTATAGTCAATTTTAGGGTGTTTTTTTGGTGTATGAACTCCTTATAAAGGTTTATTTCATGTCTTGTATATCCCTTTTCATTATCAAGCAATTAGTAGTAGTGAACCTAATTTATACATTAAGGGGAGTTAGATCTATAACCTAGAGGTTTGGTCCACCTAAAGGTGGCCCATACCATAGGACCAATCCCATTAGATATCTCAATTTGATAGGTCTTGAAACACCCTATCAAGGGTGAAAATTTGAGCTATAATAGGTAATTTGTAAGAGGTTATTATGTATTATTAAAAAATCTAAGGATGGCTAATTTATTATAGTCTATCCAAGGACCTCATAGTAAATCTCAATCTTTCAAAATAAAAAGGTTATTATGTATATGTGTAAACCCTAAGTAATCACTCCTTAATTATAATAGTGGAATTATATATTTCAAAAAAGTGCAAATTAATTATTAACTCTTCTCTCTATAAAATGACAAAAAGGATGTGTTTATATAGCTAGATCTAACCCTAAACTCTTATAAAATTTTAGCTAATAGAGTCATCCCAATTGACCTTTTATCCTTTAACTAATAATATAATTAGGTCCTAAACTATTTCATCTGAGGCTTCTTAATCCTATAATGTGCTCATATATTTTATGTATAGGGTTGGACTAGGATAAATTTGTTTGGTAAAAGTGAAAAAGAGGTTTTGGCTTAGGTAGGGGATGTTTAAGGTGGTAAATTAATTTTATGAGTGTGTAATATAGGTGTCAAATCTTATGGAAATGTATAGGAGAGGTTTTTGTTGGTTTTAATTGGTGGTATAGGGAAAAAAAGTATTGTAAAACATTAATGGTATTCCACCCCTTTTTTAATGCATCCTTTAAGGCGTGCACTCAGAAAGCTTGAATCTCAATGAGTTATTACAAGAGATAAAGAATCAATAATTGATCAATTTTGAAAATGTTTTGTGTATACATATGCCCCACTCAAAGCTCATCATGTGTCATGATATTATAACATGGTATGGTGCTTTAGTAAAATAACACAACACTAAAGCTAAATAAATTATAGAATTTTAAAACATAAAAAAAATAAAAGTAAATGATTGAAATTAAGTAACTAAAAATAAAATTAATGTATGTGTACCTTGACTTTCCTTTATCACTAAATGGTTGTCTGTTATGTTTTATTTTTTATCATGGAAGTCATAGAGACTATTTTATACAAACCTAAAGATATAAAACTAAAAAGTAAAAACAAATAAATGTAGGATACCTTGAAAAGAAAAATGTGTAGGCACGACATGCTTGGAAATTCAGTAAGCTGGGGTGATAAATGTTAAGTTAGGACCAAATGACCAAGAAAAAATTTAGAGTAAATTTGTTAACCAAAAATCCAAGGCTATTAAATTATCAAAAAACTCAAATGAGTATACCTTAAGTAAGAAAGGATGATAAACCCAAATCTAACAAAGGATACAAGTAAAATGGAAGTATAACATTAATGTGAAAGTAGTAACAATCCTTAATTAAAAAATTGGGAAAAAATGATAAAAAAAATTGATGAGTAAGTAATAACAATCCTTTCTCAATCATCAATGGAAAAAGTACATGAAAAGGAAAAAAACATTGGTGAGCAAGAAGTAACCATCCAAATTCACTGAATAATGGAAAAACTATTGAAATATAAACAACATTGATGAGTGAGGAGGAACAATACAAACTTACTCAATAATGGAAAAAGTATTAAAATATAGAAATGGATGTAGTTGTCTAAAAAAATAATGGAAATATAGAAATAGATGCATTTTTCTAAAAAAATGAAATGATAATGAAATTTTTTCAAATGAAACCATAGTAATTCTAAGAATTTAATGCAATGGTGTAAAAAATAATCAATAGTCACTCAAACATTCTATTTTATTCTAAAAATAGATAAAACTAAAATAAAGTAGTGCTAACATGTTTTAGAATCAAACTTACCTGTCAAAGGAGGAATGAAATGGGTGGTTTGGAAATGAAGGAAAAATCAAACTGGAGAGAATTATTTATCAAAGTCAAGACACTAAAGTTAGGTTTGTCAAAATAAGAGAAATTTTAGACTCAAAAGAACTTTTTCTAACCATAAAAATATTGGATCATCAAAATGAAGTATGAATTCATCCCATGAAGGATTTATTCATTAAAATTAAAATGGACCTACCCTCCCACAACATGTTTTGCATTCCTTAGGACCCCTTACAAAGTTGTTAGTTTTTTGTGAAGATTGAGTATTTATGTGAAAAATTATGTAGCACTTATATTATTTTTAATTCTCCTATTTCAATCTAATGTCCTATTACACAATGGACCTCAGATATATCATAAGGCCAACTATGGAGGTTTATATTTGATTAGAGATAAGATATATCCTATAAATAATGTCTTTTAGTGTAATGTTGACTTTTTGATTTCTATATTGCCTTTTATTTTAAATGATTTGAATTTTTAATTTTGATGGGTTTTTTATTCCTCTATAAAAATTTAGAAAACCAAACATGGGTGCTTAAAAATGACTATCTTTGAAAACTTTGGACTTGTTATCTAAGATAGAGGACTTATAGAGCATGGTGTCTAAGAGTCTTATTTATTCATGTGAAATAAAAATGTTATCTTAACTTAGACCTTTTTAAATAAAAGGAAAGGAAATCAAGGGGAAAATGAACATGTATCAATTTGAATTACTTCAAATCATAAAAAATGTGACAACATGAAAAAGGGATAAAATGATATGTTAGTATGATTCCTTATCATAGTAAATTTTTAAAGTGTAGTAAAAATGCTAACATAGTTTATTTTTCCAGTTTAATCTAAAAAATAAATGAAAATTGAAGATGAAAATATGGGAACACAAATTTATAACCATGTATTAACATTTAAAAAAAAAGAACACTCATTTTGGTAGAAATATTTGGAATAATATGTAGATTTTATGAGGAGATCATTGTCATATCGATGGTCCTACACTGCAACTCATAAAATAGAAACTCAAGTGGGTGAAAAAAGGTGAAAATGATATTTGTGAGGAGTTCTTGGTCCCATCCATGGTATTACACTACAAATCACAAAATAAAAACACAAGTGGGTGTAAAATGATGTTAAAAATGGTATTTGTGCAGAGAGATTGGCCCTATCCATGGTATTATACTAAAACTAACAAAACAAAAACCCAAGTGGGTGTAAAAAGCATTGGAAAATAACAAAATCGTATGAAAACTCATTGTACAAAATAAAAAGGTATTCCTGAGGAAAACTAGGTCCTATTTATAATATTTTAATACAACTCAAAAATTTAAATAAACCAAAGGATAAAAGGTAGGAACTAAGGATTGTGTATAGGATAGACTACTATAGAGGGTGAGATCCTTGGAGAATTAATTTAGGAAGTTTTAGTAGGATAATATATGGAAGTATGATAATAAGGGAAATATTTAAGAAAAATATTTCTTTAAAAAATTTTCATTAGTGGGTTCTTTGAAATCATGGCCATGATTAATTTTTAGGCAATATGTGTTAGGACCAAGGATGTCTTTCACTAAATAGGGGTCCCACTAGTTTTGGGCATATTTTCCTCCTTTATAATGGTTAGTGTTTAATCTAAGGACTAGATCACCAATCTTAAAAGTGTGGACTTTAACCTTTTTATTATGGTGTTTAGAGATGTGAGATTTGTATTGGTTGTTATGTTGGAGAGTGGCTAGACAATGTTCATCAATAAAATCTAAGGCATGAATGAGAGTTACACGTAACTCTTGATCATGAATTATACCATGAATACATATATGTAGATATGTGATTTTGACTTCTAATGGTAATATGGACTCAAAACCATATACTAGTGAGAATGGCATTTCCCTAGTGATAGTACATATACTAATATGGTAAGCCCAAAATGTTAGATATAAGTTAAGATAATAATCCATGTGGGTTTCTTAGATGGTATTTTGTAGGATTTTGTTGATAATTTTTTTAATTTACTCTACTTTTCCATTGAATTTTGGATGTTAAGGTGCAAGAATTTTTTTTTGAAATTTTAAATTTAGCACATAACTATCTCATGTCCTTATTTTTGAAATTTCCACCATTATTAAAATTGATACTATGGGGAACTCCAAATTTATAAATGATTTATTTAAGGATAAATTTAGATATAGTGGTTTTATTGGCATTAAGAGGCATGACTTCTACCAATTTAGTAAAGTATTAAGTATTAATAATGATAAAAACATGACCATATTGAGACTGAGGTAATTTACCAATCAGATCTAGTCCCCATATGGAGAATGACCAAGGAGATTACATGGTTTGGAGCTTAGTTGGTGATTAATGGATTATATAATCATGAATTTTTTAATGATTACACTTTTTATCAAAATCAATAGCATAATTTTCTAAAGTAGACCAAATTTATCTCATACATAAGCATTTGTGTGTTGTAGCATGTCCACTATAATAACTATGTAAAATTCCCCCATGTGCTTTTTAAAGGAGAGAAATAACCTCTTCATGCAATACATAGTATATCGGGGTACCTTTTACATTATGAAAATAAATGGTGATGTATCAAAATACATATTGAAATTCTTGTTTATATATTCTAGTCTTTTAATGATAATCTATGCTAGGAGGATAGGTTTGAAGATCATGAAATTGGATGATATTTTTGTACCATGGGCTCTATCTAATAATGATAGCCTAAATATGAAAAATGATAAAATAATTTTATTGGATATAATAGGGTGATTTTCCTATTTAGATAATAAATTAGGAACCATTAACTACTTAATGGGGATGAAACAAAGATGTTGAAAAAGCAACAAAATAACTAATAGAGTTCAAATCTCTTAGATTTGGCTCAATGGTGGAACAAGCAAAATATTTTTAGAGTGTGGTTTCAATTTTATGATAAGAAATGAGATTTTCACTTTTACACTGGTAATCATGATTGACCTAGTAGCATATATGTTTGGAATCACCCAAAGTGTGTAGATATGGCGTATCCAAGTTAAGTGCTACATTCATACCTAAGATGAGAGAATAATATTTGGCCATGTTATTAGTGACATAAAAGGTTATCCAAAATTAAAATGGGATGATATTACCATGAGGGTTAGTTATAATATAATGTGACCTATCTTTTTAAAGGCATGTGGTGCCATCACAGTGGAGGGTCCAAGTGTCTTCATGCAAGTCAATGGTAAATTTAGGGAGATCTTCGATAATTAATTTAGATTTAGTGGTATTGGGAATGATAATGGTATCATATTTATTATCTTCCTCTAAATCAATATTGAAACTATGGAAATGAATTTTAAAGGAGATAGACTAGTTAATACTTTCAATATAAATAATGTTATTTTCAAGGAGATTATCTTGAAGGTGATTTGTAGTGGGTATGGTTACCACTATAAGTTGGTAAGTGATGAATTACCATTTAACAAATTTTTATTTTATGATTTGAAGGTAAAATTCACCAAGAGGACCATCCATTTTCTAATTCTATCTCTAGGTAAAAATGCTTTGGATAATAAATGGCAAAGTGGATCAGAGTGGATAATGATAGAAGTGGCTTGATAAGTCATATAGTGATAGAGATTTTGGATTCAAAGTAGATATCAAGGTAGTCATGTTTTACTTTAGTATAATGTTTCTTGTAGTCAATGAGGCCTCAACTAATTAGTAAATAGTGTACTATCTATCAGTATCATCTTGTTTGTCAAGCATTACCTTGACTGATATACGAGTAGAATATGTGTATAAAATTAAAGGAAAATTACTAAAATGTTGTCAGAGCATGGGAGGATTAAGAAAATATTCTTTTATGTTGTCAATTGATTTATAACATGGATCAATCCATTCTATAAAATTACATTTTTTAATAAGGGAATTAATGGAGTAGATGCAGTAATCCATTTTTGGGTTGAATCATCAGATTGTCCCAAGATTGTTGAGGCAAGTATAAATGTTGGGAATGGAACAAGGAATGGAAATATTGACTACAACATTTATTTTTTGAAATATCAACATCAATACCATGAAGATAGACTATAAACTCAATAATTTTACTATATGTGATTCCAAATACACACTTTTATGGGTTTAATCTAACTTTGTCTTTCATTAATCAAACAAAATTGATATCTAGATAAACTAGTGTGTTGTGTGACTCTTAGATTTGTCAATAAGGTCATCAAAATAGGTTTACACTATCATGTGTATAATATCATGAAAAAGGTGAGTCATGGCATGTCGATAAGTGGCTCTAGTTTTTTTAAGGATGAAATGCATTTTAACATAGTAATAGGTGCCCCATTCTCTAGTAAATGTTATTCTCTACTAGTTTTTAGGGGATATGTGGATTTTATTATATCTTGAAAAATCATCCATAAGTGACAACATTTCATATCCAACAGTGGAATCTATGATGACATCTATTGATGGTAATGTAAAATTATCTTTTGGATATGCAAGATTAATATTGTGAAAATTAATGCATGTATGAATGACCATGGTAACATATTTTTGACTAGGAAAATGTTTGATACCCATTTGGAATAGTCAATAACTCTGATAAACATGTCATCCAAAATTTTGATAATTTATTTATGCCATAAGGTTGAAAATTTGAGTGGAAATTTTTGTAGTTTTTGTCAAATGGGTTTTGTATCTAGGTAAGAGATTATGTTATGCACAATGATACTAAGGTCAATACCTAACATGTTCTCATATGACCAAGTAAAGGTTTAATTATACATATCAAATAAAAGGATAAATTTATCATGTTCTATTGGCCTAAATTCTTTAGAGACATTTATGTTTCAAGGACATAATGGTGTACCATTTCTATTCTCATTATGTATTTAATGATCATATAATTTCCATCTTAAAAATGATATCAAGAATTAACAAGATAATAAATATGGATTTATTTAGGTTTTATGATATAAATTATTTATTAAAATGACAAGCTTTTATTTTAAAGTTTCCAAGTTTATTATGTTATCATGTAATTTGAGGTTCTTAATCATGGAGTAACTAAATTATGGATTGATGGCTAGGGGTAAAGTTCTATATTATTCCATCTCTACTTCAAGATAAATTATTTTATTACCATGGTGATAATAATTAGAATGTATCTATTTTACATATGTTGCCTTAACATCAATGGTAATTTCATGTGTAGGTGGAATGGTTGGTGAAGGTTGATTGGAATCAATTATATTGCTAATAGGTGTTTAATATTATGTACTAGATTAAGATTCAATTGAATTGAGTGGGATACTTAGTGGTATCTATATAATAATTAAAAGGGATGAGAGTTTTTAGATTAATTAGTGATATATAAGGTATATAAAGTTTTATAAGCTTCAATTTTTTTAGAGGAAAGTTTTGTTCAATAACCCAAGAGTTATCAAGAAGTGGAGGATTAATTAGAGATACATGACCTTTAGGTTATAACTCAATATTATTTGAAATAACATGGAAATCATGGTTGAAAACATGTATTTTTGATAAGGTTTGTTGATAGTGTTATACGTCTAAGTCTTTTGGTTGAGCTTGAACCATAATATAGTTATCATCATAGGTGTGAGATATAGTACATGCATATGTCTCTAGAGGATCATTAGAAGGAGATACTCTTAGACCATTAAATTTATGAGGTGAAATAGTTAAAGTTTCTTGAAATAACTTGGCCACTCTATATTTGTTACACGTGAGGTCATCCTCTATGTAAGAAGCTTCATGTGCATTACATAGAAGGGAAGTTCAATGATCTCATTGATGAGAGGGATTATATGATCACATGGTGACAAAGGAGGTAGCCACTCTAAAATATAAGGAGGTAACTTAGTAATATTTTAAGTGTTTTATAATTCATTTTGCTCATCATCATCAAAATCATCAAGAGTGACCTATAAATCTAGATTCATGTTGATGAATTTAGGTAGAGGTGTACTATTAATTCATGGAATGGTTGGAATCCTATACTGAGATTTGGGGTTGGGTATCTGAATAATCCATCGATTAGGGTCATCCTAATATTTATAATGTTTTCCATCACATATAAACTTGATGCATTGACTACCTAAGGAGGAAATATCCCTCATACAATGTGTCCATGGGTGACTTAGGAGTATATTGTAGGATAATGGTAAATCAAGAACTATGAGCTTAGTACATATGGTCTTGGGTCCAATAGTGAGGGGATCCAAATAAAAACAAGTGGTTTTATATTCATTTTGTAAAATTAATGACATGTAAGATGAGTTTGCTTTATTTTATCTTTTTTATACCTAATTATTGGATTAACCAAAAGTATGTAACAATAATTCTTGAACCTTAATATACTAAGACTTCAAATAATGGTGGCATTAATTGTGATTTTAAGGATGATAGGTGAGTTGTAGGAATGAAAGATAATTTCATCATTGATCATATCTTATTATATGAATTATATCGAAGGTTTGGTAAAAGGACAAATATTTTCAATAGTGTGTACTTATATTATTCTAGGATCTTGAAGAGGTTGTTCTACTTCAAGGGAAAGAAGTTCTTTAATTTCTTGTGATTGTTGCATTAAGAATTTTTGGTGATATGTATAACTATTAACTAACTCTGAGAGAGGTATTTTACAAGGCATAGAGATAATTTACTCTAATAAATTCCAATGAGATTTTAAAGATGAATAGCCAACATGATGCTTAGAGGGTAAAATGCTTTTAGTAGTAAGAGAAGTAATTTGAGGTTTGGTTTGTGGAAGTGTTTCCTTAGTCATGTTAGAAGGTATGTTACTGGTAGTGGTGTCTTTTAGAAGTTGTTCTTCAAGTGATGGTTTCTTTAGATTTTTTATGGGATCTTTATGGGTGGGATTACATCGATAATTGATTTTAGCTTCATTCATGTATTGATAATTGGTATAGTATTGGTCATAGGGAACATTAATTGTAGTAAATATCCTTGTTTGAATGTTTTGGTTTACGTAGAATTTTTTTGGGGTTGTTAGAGAAAGAAGGCTTGAAATATTGTTTTTTAGAGGTAGTAACATAATCATGATGATGTATTTTGATCATATCATTATGATTTAATGTATCTCCTAACATAAAATAAATACTAAATTTAGTAATCCCATAATGTTTCATGGGAATGACTGACATCAAAATGAAACCAACAAAATTTATTAGGATCATACCATGTGGGTAGATATTGGTGTAAGTGAATGGTTTACAAGGAGATAAAAGATGTTTCATTTGATTAACAATTAAAGGTGCATGAGAATCTTAGGTATTATCCATTTTGGCTACTCCTGGTTCTGTTTGAAGAGGATTTCCATTAATTTCATTAGTAGAGGTTTGGAAATATCCCTTGATGGTTTCATTATTGGGATAAAACTAATTCATAAGAAATTATTATCTTTTAGCTTGATAAATAGCATTATTTAGAGTTTGGAGGATAAATTTTGAACCTTGTACTGATGGGAAGGTGTTAAGAAAGTTATAGATAGTTTAAATAATTTATCATAGGTCATTTTGTGCTTGACTTTATGACCCAAAGATTTATAAGGTTTAATCAAATCATGAGTTGATTTATAAGGGTTTTTCTTAGTATTAATGAAATGGCTAAGAAAATTTTAAGGAAGATCATTGTGTTGAAATTCTCTAACTAGAGGATTAAATATATCCTCAAGTTTTCATATATAATGTTGGCAGAGTTGATTATACCATTGTAATACATCACATGTTAATTTTTTGACTAAAACTTTGGTAGTGAAAAAGGTATTAGTTTAAATCCATTATTTAAAAAAATTACCAAATAATTTAAATAAAGATGCAAGGCCTTTATTCTTATCAAATTTAAAAGTTGGAGAGATATTTCCAATATCAATAGAAATAATTAATGCGGATAAAGGTTTATTTTTAATATTTTGGATCATATTTTTGTGCATAATGTCTTGGGGAATGATATTTCATATAACATATTTAAAAGGTGGAGGGATGAAATTTTGGTTATTTTTAGGAAGAAGAATAGGAGGTTTATTATTCATGTTTAACAAATGATGTTTCATTTGCATCATTTGAGAATTATTAGATGTTTGCATGATGTTAATTTGTTACACTATTTGTGAAATTTTTTGAGTGTTATCAATTGGTGGATTGGTGTTGAGGGGTGGATTGGTAATATTGGTAAGAATAAGATTCCATGAATTGGTATTAGGGGAGAGGAGGGGTTTCTAGGTGGAGGATTGCTAGGAGGTGGGTTGTTGGTGTTCAGAAGATTTCCTATAGGGTTATTATTTAGGTTCATGTCAATCTCCCCTACTATGTAATAACGTTTTTTAAGTAAATATTTTTCTTAAGAAGTTTAAAATGGATCTAATCCATCAGTGTCATCAGTTGGATTAATTTAGACCATATTATAGTCCAAACATGAAGGATGAGAAAATTTTCTCCAAGAGTGAGAATACTCTTGGGTAGCAAAGGTAGGAATAAAATAACAACCCATATATCATATAAATGGATTAAGGTTTTCCAAAAATATTTTTATAGGGTATTTAATTATGATATAAATAATAATTTGATATTAGAAAATAAAAATGAAAAATAGGATAAAGTCAACCAAATACTAAATAATACCAGTCAAGAGTTAGAAAGTTAACTAGGTCATTAGAATCTAAAGGGAAGACCAATATAAAAAATCAATGAAAGGAAATAGTTAGATTAGTAAATTATGTTATATGGAAAATGATATTGACCATCTTGTAAGAGATTAGGTTTGAAAAGATGACTATGTCCTGTAGAAAGATAAAAATTGTAGAAGACACAGTCAAATAGATTGAATATGTTCTAAAGGTATAAGCATATTTTGAAAATTATGACAATAGATGATCTAATTTTATTTTTTATAATACTTTAAATAAACACACAAATAATTTTATCAATATATTTCATCTTGTTGTGGTACACAACATAAACCATGCACCAATTCTAGTTGATACAAGATTTGGAATACAATATACAATTATTCGAGATTAAGAAACAAAAATATAAATATTAATATAATTTGTCCTTATATAATGTTTTAGGTTATAATAATTTTTGAAATAAATTTTATAGATATTTGGCTATAATAAATAGCTAGGAAATGAATCTAAATATGATTTTTGGAAGTTTAGGTTGAAAGGGATCTATAATGGTGATGATAATGGATTGGTATTGGTGCTTACCCCATCACTTCACAATACTATAGTGATAAGGGTGTTGGATAATTTTATAATACATACCATCAACCACATATTTATACTTGGACAAAAAACCAAGTTTTCTCCACACTTGGTGATGAAATCCAAGTAGGTATAACTTGGGTATAATTTGTTTAATTATTTTTTGTTTTATGTGATTTGTAAGTGTGTGAAAAAGAAAAATAGTGTGACTAAATCAATAAATTAAAAACCTCTTATTTAGTTTATGTGTGTTATTTTAATCAATAAATTTAGATGAAAATTTAACTAATTACTAATAAATATAGGTTTATTCCTTTGTTTGAAAAGTATAGATTTGGTTAAGATAACCCTGTAAGCAAATAATATAGAATAAAATCAATAGGGTTGATGTTGTTTATTGAATAAAGACTCAAAATAACATAATTTTATAGGTTAAGTGATTATTATAGACATAAAATCAAGATATAGAATAATGTCATTTTAGTTGACCTAGTTTGTTATAGGGTTACAATTTTATAGACTAAAAATTGTGAAAAATAGGACTGTAAATGAATAATAGAAATGAATAAGAAGGTAAGAATGAACTTGATAATTTTTTAATATGCTAAAGTTGATGTTTGTATTTTGTGTTGTTAACATTATTATTTTTATTATACTAAAATCCAAATATGTTTGAATAAAAATTATTGATAAGGGGGGGGGAGGTGAATCAGTCTTCAAAAACTTTCTTATCTATTTCACTTATTCAATCATGAATCATTTAAACAAGCATATAGATCTAGCAAGCATAAATACCTATCCACATAATCATGAAACAAAAAAAAACATAACATATGTGTTAGACCCTCAGTGGTAATAAAAACCAATGATATCTATAAATTGACTATAATTCTATAATAAAAACATCAAATTTAGTGAATCACCCACTTCACATGTAACACCAACCCCAACTAGCTAAGAACCAATTCAACTAGGCTTTAGGAAAAACCAAATTGAAAAGAGGAACCAACCCCTTAGATGACTCAACACTAACTCATCCAAATTATTTCTTTGATCACCTTTAGGACACTTTTTTTTCTCAACTTGTTGATGATGACCACCTCTTCAACTATTCACACTCTCTGCCCTCTCAAACTACCTTTTAGGTCTCTTTGCTCAATTAGGTCACTTCAAGACTATTTAGGTTATATGACCTTGATCCTCATACACAAAAATTATAAAAAATATTAATAAATAATCCTATGCACTCATATTATGTTTTATAATACCTCTTTCTCACAAATATATTATTTTATTCTTTTGCACTCATCTCACTCAAGTAGGCCTAAAGTTGCCTTATATTTATACAAGCCTCTTGCTCATATCCTTATTGGTTAACTAAACACCCTTATCCTCTTAGGTAGGCCATGTAATATATTTTATTAAATCTCATAAACATGAATCAAATTTTATTTTATTGCATTTAGGTTTGACATAACTCATTTAGGCCTTATTTAATCTTTAGGTATCATGGAGACCTGATTCCATTAGGTCTACTTTAGGATATGTTACATTTTACCTTCCCTAGAATAATTTAAAACTACACACATAAAATAAAAATATCATATAAAAATAAATTATACCTCTAAGAATCTAATCTATGCTCCATAACAACTTTCAAATTCAATCACCACTTGAAACACACCATTTGTTAGTTCACAATTAGGCCTTCTTATACACAGAAAGTCTATCTTGAATAACTAAAGATCACATGTTAATTATGTATAAAACCATGAAAATAAAACATATACACATAATATATATGACCTTAATTACATCACCATATTATTTGGACTTCACATCTTAGGACAAAAGGTCTCAAACCTTTCTCTACAAATTGCTCACTCAAAACTGCTAGAACATTCTAAAACCAAGTCAATAAAAACTTGATATTCAACAACTAGAATAACAATTCCAATGAACAATGATAATTTAAAAATATCTTTTTAAATATATATATATACCACTATAAAATAAAAAAACCATAAGGTCTATTGTCAAATATTGGTCTTGCAGACCAATCTTGTGATCTCACTACACACAGTCAAACCAGAACTAAACAGGGCATTATGGCTTCAATGTTTCAACCACTTTTACTGATCTATAATATTTAAGAAATTATGAGAACTAATTTAAATTAATAAATAAAACAACATGTGAATTATATACATAAACTTAAAGCATATAATTTTAATCTCATCAGTGTAACTTGCTTACCCAGAACTACCAATTTTTTTCTTAAAACATAGTCATGGTGATAATGATCTTCAACACCTGTAAAAACATATTCAATGACTTATAATTAATTAAAATTATCCTATAAGATAATTATATAATTTTTATATATAAATTTATTATATTTAAAAGGCAAATATTGGTGTTACATACCAATCTCATGACCTTGTATAATATTGTCTCATCTTAACCAAAGAGGTTAACATGTGAACAACTTTTTCATCATATTCACTGACCTCAAAAAATTATATCCAACATGAACATGTCTTAAATGTCTTTAAAATTTTCTCCATTATCTTTTATTTATCCCTAATCCATGATAACACATCCCTAATCATCCTCTCACTTTTGCCTAGGTTTCTCACTATTTGCACCATTAGGCCTATTAGCAATAGGTTGTCTTGGATGGATATTTTAACACACTTTATGGATATAAAATATACCTAAACCACCATGGAAATAAAATACAATTATCAAGATTTAACCTTCATTAATTTATCTATTTTAACTTGGTCAACTATGACTGCTATAGTAAATCTTTGAGAAACACGATCTTTCATAAAGTGTCCACTCACTCACCTGAAGACTCAATCATACTTGGATATGCATAGGAGAGTTTAATACAAAATAAAATAATTAAAATATCCATACAAATACATATTTATAACTTTATAACAATTTATTTCATATTGGGTCATTATTAAGGTTCTTTAAGGGTTTAAACCATCCTAGATTGTTAGCAATCATTCATAAAGATAAGCCCCTCTTTATAAAAATTAATGCCTATAAATTTGATATAATAAACTTCCCATTATACCATTAATATCTTAATTTTACATGAAAAGGTTTGATAAGCTAACAAACACAAGAAAATCTTTCTCAGGTTGAGAACCCTTAATTTTGTGCACTTGAGAGACCTCAAAACAACATTTCATGCCTTTTTTGGCAACCCATGACCTCAAAATTTGTGGAAATTATCAAAAAAATGTACCATGCCTTTTAAAACACTCACCTTCTCATTAATATCCTAAAATATGAATCCCATACCTCATTTGGCCACCATCTCTCTTTTTGCTATCTAGACCTTGACTTGAAAACCACATTAGTCCTTGAAACTAACATTCTAGAAACTGTCCAAGATCTCAAAACCTAATATAAATTCAAAAAAACATATTATAATTCTAAAAAACTACCATAAATCCTTCATATGCCTTTAATACATATCATAACACCTCATTAGGTCAAGTAGGGTCTATAACTAGTCTAGTTGTAGACTTGGGCTTAAGGTCTTACCCTTTTAAAATCACCTTGAAAACATCTTGAGTGATCCAATGCCTCATATTAATTATAAATAAAACTAATAAATCATATTATTCACATATACATCCATCTCACCCAGCCATCATGCTCAAACCTTCTCACTAGGACTTTACATGCCATGACTAGACTTCTCAAGCACTTGAAACTTGACAATTGACCTTGAAACACTCCTTGATGCTTCTACACCTTAATAACATGAATTTAATTATATTAAAATAGTATCATACCTATCCACATAACTCTTCATGATCATCATGATAATGCTCATGAAATTACTATTCTTTTTATGACTAACATTCTCAAGACACCTTGTATTCAAGGACTAGTACTCAAACATGATTACCTCAATGATGATATCAAACAAAAACATTCATCAAATAGCATTCTCAACCCATTGAAAAAAAATTGAAAATAACCAACATAAGAATCATTAAGTTAAATTCAAATTCTCTCTCAATAGAAGAGACATTAGGTTGCCTTCAAATTCTCTCACATCACATGGCTTCCTTTCCATATCAAGCACACAAGCTCATATCTCACAGACCACTCACTATGAATCTTAAATAGATTAACCTTTACATCAATGAAATCTAACTTGACATAAAATTACATCAAAATTTAATTGAATGATAATAATTCTCAATAAACTCCCTCTTTGTCATTATTGGCAAAAAATTATTTAATATGATCACTTTTATCTCCCCCAATCTAGTCAATCTTCCTTCTTTAACTTTATCCCCATTTGACATTAATGACAAAAGGTCATACATATTATAGCTTATATAACCACACATTCTTTAAACAAAATCTCAACACATAAAATATGAATATTTATAGGAACATGATCCATCTTACTCCATACATACATCCTTCAAATGAAATCAAATTACAAGACCACTTTCCAACACAGATCAAGCTCAGTCAACAACCTAAATAACTCCCCCTCAAAAAAAACATCCACCATGATTCTACTAACTAAAGAGTGTATCCATAAAACCTAATTCATTCACCCCTTTCCATAGGGCACTAAAACAACATAAGCTTAGTATATTCCTAGATCTTCATGTTCTCACAAGACTGAATATCCTTCAATATACTTTGAGGCTTAATTGGAAATGTAGACTTGACCTCTTCATCAACCATTTGATCATCAATATAAGCTGAAAATAGACATTCTTAGCTTGATTTATCATTTTCAATATGCTCTACCATATTAAATAGTCCATTTGAGCTTGTATACTAATCAACGCTAACCTTAACTATCTTTGGTTTCCATACATTTATTTGCTTTCTCTCTTGCACTCTAAGGGCTTCAAACCTCTTGTTTTGACTATATGGACTTCTACCTATATTATAACATAATATTGAAATGTGTTTTAAATTATGGAATTTTTATCAAACAACCTTATATATACTTCCTTACTGATGATTTATTTCATAATCCCATGCATATTCATTTTTAGAGGCTCTTCTACACTCTCTTGTTCTATGACCAAACTGATTGCATGTATATTAATATACATTGAATGAATTAACATACCATATTGTATTAGGATTTTTTATTGGTATTTTCATGTTGATATTATTGTCTTCATTATCCTTCTCCTTGACTTGAGCCACCTCTTTTTTGACCTCTTTGAAACTAAGACCATTCTTATCACTTACATACTTTTCAATTCACAAGATGTCATCTACATCCTTAGTGCTCTTTTCAAAGCTCTCATGTGTCTTCATATTTATAGATGCCTGATTTAAATTAGATTTTAAAGATTCCACTTCAGTTCCATATCATGTGCATTCTTCCTCTTTAGCCTTTAGGCTTGTTATGACTATCTCCATTTGTGCTTCAATCTGATTGATGACCTCATCATACTCCTTGGATGTGTTAATCTCTCCTCAAGAAAATAAATCTAATCTTCATAGTCCTTAACTAATGATCTTAGTTTGTGATTCTTCTATCTATGGAACTTTAAATCCTCTAGAGCACTCACTAATTCTACCTCAAATTTCAATGGAACTTCTTCTTCATCTGATTCTTCATCATTCATAAGGCCTTTCCCATTTTCTCATCCCTCATTATTTATTTCTATATCTATGAATAATGTTTCATTGTTTTCATGTTCAAGTTTATTATCACCATCATCACTCAGATGTACTTGTGTTACTTACATTAGATGATTTATTGTCTTCTTTAGTGTATAAACTTCTCTTGTTCTTGAATGATCCTTTTCTACCTTCATACTTCCTAGAATCTATATTTTAATTATTATACATATAGACCTTATTATCATCTCCATGATGTTCATCATTCTCATAATTATCTTTGTTGGCACACTTAGATACAAAGTGACTAATCTTACCATACTTAAAACATTTAAAAGGCAACTTAACCTTGTACTTAACAGAGCTAAACCTCAATTTCCTTGTAAACATGGCTATTAGTTGATCATCATCAACATCTGAGCATTCTTCATCTTTGACCTTCTTGGATTTTGACTTATTCTCAACTTTGAATGTTGCTTCCTTATTAGGAGGACTTCTTTCATTTGTTCTCATCTCATAGGTAGTCAAGATCCAATGAAAACCATCCATTTCTAGCTTATCCAAATCTTGCATCTCCTCTACGGCAAACACCTTAGAATCAAACTTAAGAGTTAGTGATCTCAATAAAATTTGAATAATTTTATAATCTTTCACTTCTCCTAATCCTCTAGTGACATTGGCAACCTCATCAAACTTCAATAGGTAAGATGTAATGGCTTCATCTTCATTCATATTCAAACTTTTTAAAATATCTTCTATGGATATAAAATTTAGCCATATTCACCTTGGTGTCTCTTTAATATATGGTCTTAAATTTGTCCCATATCACCTTAACTAAATCATAGTGAATAAATTTCACAAATACTAGCTTTGATAGGCCACATAGAATAGAATTCATTGCTTTAGAATTGCTCTCACTTTCCTTATTTCCTATTGCATCAATTGGTGGTGTAAGAGGTGGAGTGTATCCATCTACAGTTGACTATGATATGTCATGGTCCACTGACATTAGATAGATCCTCATTTTGATTCTCCAAAATGTATAATTAGTTCCATTGAATAATATATCCTTACTAGTAGAGAAACCATCTTGATCTTGTTGAATATCCATCCTTGCTTCTTGAATCTCCTTTCAATTATTAGGCCTACTAAAAAATACCTACCCTAATACTAAATGTTACAATAAAACTGAATAACATGGGGGTTGAATTAGTCTTCAAAAACTTTCATATCAATTTCATTTAAGTAATCATGAATCATTCAAACAAACATATAGATCTAGCAAGCATAAACACCTAACAACAAAAGTATGAACCAAAATAACACATCAAATATTTATTAAACCCTCAATGGAGATAAAACCCACTAATATCTATAAATTGATTATATTCTTATAATACAAACATCAAATTTAGTGAAACACCCACTTCATATAGAGTACCAACCCTAACTACCTAAGCACCAACTTGCAAGGAGGCACCAACCCCCTTGATGACTCATCACCAACTCAAACACCTTTTTATCAACCAAATTATGATGACCACCTATTCAACCCTTCACACTCCTATCCCTCTCAAACTTCCTTTAAGGTCTCTTCGATCAATTAGGTTTCTTCAATACTGATTAGGTCATATGACCTTGATTCTAATATATAGAGTCTCTATAAAATATGCATAATTGATCCTATACACTCTTATGATGGTATATAAGACCTAATTATTCTCACCTATATATTATTTTATTTTCTTTCACTCATCTCACTCAAATAGTTCTAAAATGGCCTTGTATTTATACAAGCATCTTGCTCATATCCTTTTTGGTCAGATAAACACCCTTAACCTCTTAGGTCATCCATGTAATATATATTTTGACATATCATAGACATGAGTCAAATTTTATTTAAGTCCCTTTAGGTCTGACATACATCAATAAGGCCTTGTTTCATTTTTAGGTCTAATGGAGACCTAATTCCATTAAGTATATTTTAGGATACATTACACTTTGCCTTCCTTAGAAGACTTTAAAAATCCACACACAAAAGAAAATTATCATAAAACAATAAAATATAAATCTAATAATCTTATATATTCTCCATAAAACCTTTTAATTTCAATCACCACTCGAAGCACACCATTTGTATTATTCACAATTAGGCCTTTTTATACATAGAAAGTCTATCTTGTACAACTAAATATAAAATTTTATTTATCCATACAACCATGAAAATAAAAAATATACACATAATATATATGACCTCATGGATATAACCATATGGTTTAGACTTCACTTCTTAGGACAAAGCAACTCAAAACTTTCTCTAGAAATAGTTTACTCGAAACTACTAAAACATTCCAAAACCCAATCAAGAAAAACCGATCTTCAACACCTGAAAGAACACTTCCCATGACCATTGATACTTTAAAAATATTACTTTACATTTATATACCACTTTTAAATAAAAAATCCATAATGTCTAATGTCAAATATTAGTCTTGCAGACCAATCTTTTGATCTCACTACACATAGTCAAACTAGAACCAGACATGTCATTTTGTCTTCAATGTTTCAACCAATTTCATTGACTTAAAATATTTTAAAAATTAACATTTCTCCTTTAAATTAATAAAAAAATAACACCATATGCATTATACACATCAAATTAGAGAATAGAGCCTCAAACTCATCATTGCAACTTGTTTACCCAGAATTGCCAGTTTGCCTGAAAGCACAATCATGGTGATAATGACCTTCAAAACCTATATAGACATCTTAAATGACTTATAATGCTTTAAAATAATGACTTAATATATTTAAAATGTAAATATTGGTCTTCTAGACCAATCTCATGACCTTGTATATCACTATCTCATTCGAACCAGATAGGTTAACTTGTGAGAAACTTTTTCATCATATTCACTAACCTCAAAAAATTAACATGTCTTAAAATTATTTAAAAATATATCATTCTCTTTTATTCATCCCTAATCCATGATAACACATATCTAATCATCTTCTCACTTCTACCTAGGTTTTTCACTGTTTGAACCATTAGGCCTGTTAGTGAGAGGTTATCTCAGATGATCATTTTAACACATGTGAGGGATATAAATTATCCATAAACCACCATGTACATCAAAAAAAAGTCACAATCTTCAAACATAAATCATTTAATAGGCTTTGTCTTGGTCAACTCTAACTACTATATCAAATATCGGATAAATAAGTCCACTCACTCACCTAAAGAATCAATCATACCTATAGATTCTTGGGAGAGTTAAATAAAACATACAATAACTAAACTAGCCATAACAATCCATTATGAGCTCTTTAGAATACCTTATTTCATATTAGGTCACTATTAGGGTTCTTTGAGGGTTTAAACCATCTTCTAACATTAAAAATTATTTATAAATATTAACCCCTCATTCCAAAAAATAATGCATAGAACTTTGATCTATTACCCTTCTAATTATATAATTAATATTTAAATTTTACATGTAAATTTTTTATGAGTAACAAACACAAGAAAACCCTTCTTGGGTTGAGAACCCTTCATTTTGTGCACTCGAAAGAACTCAAAACCACTTTTCATGCCTTTTATTATAGACTATGACCTCTAAATTTGTGAAAATTCTTTAATAAATATACCATACCTCTAAAAACACTCACCTACTGATTCTTATCTTGTAATATGAATCTCATACCTCAATTTACCACCATCTCTCTTTTTTATCTCTAGACCTTAACCTATTAACCAAATTAGTCCTTGAAATTAGCCTTATAACTACTATCCAGGCTGTCAATATCTCATATACATTCCATATAACCTATTGTCATTTTTATACACTACCATAAATCCTTTATATTCCTTGACAACACCTTATGACACCTCATTAGGTCAGGCAAGGTCAAGAACTAGTATAGTTGTAGACTTAGACTTAAGGTCTTACCCATGTAGACTCACCTTGAAACTATCTTGAGTTATCCAATGCCTAATATTAATGCTCAATAAACCTAATATAACCTCTTATTACTCTATGCATCCATCTCATCAAGCCACCATGGTCAGACCTTCTAACTATGACTTGACATGCCAGGACTAGTGTCATGACTAGGATTTTCAAGCACTTGAAACTTGATAACTAACCTTTAAACACTAATTTATGTTTCTACACCTTGATCACATGCCTTTCATTCTATTCAAACAATATCATACCTTTTCACATACCTCTTCATGCTCATCATGTACATGCTAGATATGACTATTCTTGTTATGACTAGGCTTCTCAAGACACCTTGTACTCAAGGACTAGTAATCAAACATGCTTATCTAAATGATGCTATAAAAAAATAACATTCATAAAAAAGTATTCTCACATAACTAAAAAAAACTTGATAATAACCAACAAAATAATCATTATGTTTCATTCAAATTCTTTCTGGATGGAAGATACATTAGGTTGCCTTCAAATTCTCTCATGTCACATGGCTTCCTTGCCATATCAAGCACACAATATCATATCTCATAGACCACTCACCCATGAATCTTCAATATATTCACCTTGACATCAATTACATAAACCTTAACATCAAATGACATCAAACTTGACATCAATGGCAATACTTCTGAATAGACTAGGTTGACACAATATAAAAACATATATGTAAGTAAACTGATTCAAGATGATCGATCTACTTATTTGTTATTTAGGATAACTTACATAAAGAAATATAATTCAATTATAGTCACTATATGTTAAACTTGTGCATAAAATGTTAGACTGTATCGATAAATTCAATTTAATATTATGGTATAGTGTGTATATATATAATAAATGAAGGTGTTATCACTTAGAAGTACACCCTTACAAGAACATATGCTTATTCTCACTTCTATTGATATAATGAAAACTTTCCAAGGTGTGGGAATTTATATTAGAGATAATATATATATGAAGTGTTGGTTATCTATGGTACACTCACCTAATTCTCTCTAAATTATCTAATTATGTACTTTCTTGATTACAAAATGGGTGGAAGGAGCAATGATAAATCTAAAAATAATTATGAAAACTAGAAATTTAGAGTTATACACCAATGTCAAGGTTAATTATGCCTATAATAGATACACTTTTGAATCTAAATAACTTTCACAAATTCACTTCATCTTCATAAAATGACTCTTGCATTAGTATTTCACACAAAGGTATTGACATACACTCACATTAGCTTAGAAGGAATGATCATTGATTGACTTCACTTAAATATTAGGAATAAATTAGAATTATACACTTCATATTACCTATAAGATTTCTTATTTTCTTCATAGAATTGACATATTCAGACATAAACATAGGTAAAGTAATTATTCACTAAGTTACATCAATGAACATTAATATCACACTCTATGAACAACCTAAAGATGGAGGAAAAATTAGCACTTTGTTGTTTCAAAGGTGATTAGTACAAATTTTATCAAAGTTTCATTAAGCCAAAATCATAATTTCATACCTTCTCTAAAAATAGAATATACATATATAAAATGATGAAAGGATAGAGGAGAAAAAAGAAGTCCTCAACTAGTAGATGAGTACCTTGTCTAGTCATCTTTCACTTTTCTTGAACTCAACTAGCTAAAATTCAACTTAGGCTTCAATTACATCTTATTAAAACATATAATTTTAGTTTAAACATTATTTCATGTAATATGGCTTGGTAGGATATAGAGATAATCATTTTTATGCTTTAAAAAAGTTAAAAAGTTGACATGCATGCTTTGATGGTTGAGTCTTGAAGAGATATTTAACTATATTCAATCAAATAATTTTTAAATTTCACTTAACTCTAATTGATATTTCATACATATTTAATTTTTAATTTATTTAAATTTATTTTATTTGAGTTTTAATTGAATTATCTTTACTCGTAACTTAGAGTTTGACTTGAGCTATCTCGCATGCATCTTAGAGTTTGACTTCAATCATCATCCTGATATCTTCCATGCATATTTTTAACTCTTCATGGAATATATTTTATAATATTTCACTTGATGATGATAATAACAACTCTCTTTATTGGTTCTTCTTGGAAGTGTGCATCTTCTGTGGTTTTAGAAAGCTTCTTGAATGGACCATAAGAACCTATAACTTGATAATTGAATTCAAACTCCAAGATGCATGAAAGATATAAAGGAGATAAATATTATTATAATATAATAACCATGGTGTAATAGACCTTAAAATAATTTTTTAGCTCTAATCTCCATATAAAACTCTAAAAAATGCTATTATGTGTTCTCTAGGCCTCATAAAACCTTGATTTGGATTAGAGGGTCTAAAATGAGTTACAGGTCTCACAAAACAATTATACTATGATAATTGGATAGGTATCAATGTTTAATACTTTGAAAATATTTATAAATCACAAAAGCTCTTCACTAAACACCCAAACAAAAAATCACAAAAGTGCATGTTTGTTACTTGCAAGGTGATCTAGAGATATTTTTCAATGATATTAACCTATTTTTTAGTTTTTTCATTTAATTATCATTTATTAATATGTTTACATTAATTATACACAATCTAAAATCATTTTTTCCATTGTAAAGACCTAAAACACTTATTTCTAACTCCATTTGTGAGCAAATTAGTAAAAAGAACCTTCATTTCCTTCATGAATAAACCTATGTTTTTAAATTATATATCATAAATTAAAATAAATATATTAAACCAATTTCAAAACTTAAGTAACATAAAAATATACTTCTATGTAAAATTTCAAGATATTTCATTTAATAAAACTCAAAATATGCACTTTTTGGTGATTCCTAGCTTGTATAATTTCATTTTTGAATACCTATATATTTGATTTTTTTCATTTTATTGATTTTTATGATGCATAAATACCTAATTATTTTTAATTATTAAATTTAATAATAAATATAAACATATAAACTATTTTATGTGCTCAAACAATCTCTTAAATCACTCAAAAATTATCTTTTTTATCTCTCTTGCCTGCTTAAAACCTTGCACCCTATACCTTTGCCTTTTTCCATTATTTTACTTTAAATTTTGATTTATGAATGTATATTATGTTAATTTATGTCACATTATATCTATAAAACTTTTATTTTCATAAAATAATTCAAAAATATAAACATATTACTTAAAATTGAGTTATCAGGGTTTAAGAAGGGTTTTAGAGCACCTTTTCTTCTTCTTAATAATAATTAATTTTAATCACATGTAACCTAAAACCAATACATGTAATATTTATGGAGAATGAGAACATAATTCTCAATAATATCATTAAAATCAAATCTTCTCCTTTAAATGAACATTTGAAAATTGCCTTCACTAGCTTGCAACTAGTTAGTTAGAGGAATTAAAAAAAACTCTATAAAAATTGGATCTATGAGCTATTCATGATTATTATTTTATAATTGTTAATGTTTTAGGATTATTTTTACATAATTTTTTAATTTTTAAATCCATGAATTGAGTCTTCTTAAAACCTACACATAAGCAACATTGACCATTGGTGGCCAAACTATCAACATTCTTGGCAAGTTTGCTAGGATGTTTGACTACTAAACACTCATGAACATTAGATATATCCATTGGGATATGCATTCATAAAAATATAAAAAAATTTAAAACATAAAACTCCCTTAATAAACTATAACACTTTTTCAAAATCAATTATTGAATTAAAAACTAGAACAAATACCAACTAAAAAATGTCCAAGATAACACTTAGAGGAAAGCAAAATCTAAAGAAATTAACAACATGTTAAAAAAAAGCTTGAATGAAAGTAAAATATTAATATGTAAAACACTTAAAATCCACTTAGATCAAAACAAAATCTACTCATGTCCTCTTTGTGTCGCTGATAAAGATCAGGTACAAGTTATTGTTTGAGAACCATTTTAATTGGGTCATCTATTTTCATGTTTTTTTACCTCTTTGTATTTTTTCCAGGTGAACAAAATAAATAAAACACATATCCAATATAAAAAAATCATAACGTATTTAAATAATCACCTCATGTTTCTCTTCAATACTAAGAAATCTCTCCAATGTAAACATATTCTGATCTATAAGAACAACTGCAACTTCAGCCTTTAGTGTCTCACTAAGACAATGTTCTTGGATTTCTATGACATATTTATATATTTCATATTATTTTTTAACTACTCAAAATTATTCAATATTTCATAAAAACCTTAATTATACTCACTTTTAGGTTTTTGAGGTTCACTAAGAATCTTTACATCTTTTTCATCTTTACTTGGCTCATGTCTAGGATTATTACCTTGTGAAACTAATACTGTAATCTCACTGGATATTTCCATATCTTTTGGAACATCATCATGATAGGCTTATTGAAACTCACTTACAAATGAATTTTTTTTTTTTATCTTCAAGTGATGTAATAGGATATTCTTCTAAGCCAAATTAAATCTCATTTAACCAACATAACACTTGATCATCCTCTTTTGATAAATTCTCTACTTCACTAGCATGTTTTTCTTTTAACTTACATACAATAGGCTCTCCTTCAGAAAGGGATATGGTGGGATGAGAAGAGGTTCCATTTTGTGTAATATTAATATAATTCATAATGGGTTTCTCTTGAATTGGCTTTGGTATTGAAGAGGCATTAATAAATATTTTATATTTATAAGTAATAGTTTCATTCAATATTTCTTTGGAATAAAGGAAAGAAACTTGTGTTAGGGATGTTTCATACTTTTGTTTCTACTCAACAATAAACTTTTCACATTATTATATTCCTTGATATTCATAGACAAATTCAACTTGAGAAATGGGTGGAGGGCTCAAGAAACTTAGAAATTTTCTTAGTTTAGATTCAACAACTTTATCCATCTCTTGCTTTTGTATTGGCATAGGAGAATGCTCTTTCTCAAGATTAGACCTAACATAATTAGGGGTCTTGGTATAAACATTATTACAAGATGAAATAATCTTATTCTCTTGGGGAATAATGAGTAAATATTGCATAGGCATAGATGCTTTATTAGGATTATGAGTCCTAAAACATAGAATATTTAAGCAATAAGACTCTCTTGAAGGTTCAATGGGTTCTAGTTCTTCTTGTTTATAACTTGGGATTTTGGACTCAGTTCCTTATGTTCTCATGGGTATATGATACATTTGTTATCTTGTATACTCATTTCATATCTTCAATGGTTAAATCTCTTATTTATGTAAATATTCTTGATTTATAAGATAATATTGATGCTTATTGCCTGCCTATTCCCTATCACTCTCCATACATTGTCCCTAAAAGTTGAGTATTATCACTTACACACTTTTTTTAGGATAATAATAAATATGATTAGGGGTAGGAGGGGGTAAATATCATAATAATATTTATATCCTACTTGACTAGGGATACTTGAGGTGAATCCGTAAATATTCTCATTTTGATATGAAGGATATGAAGGTACAAAACATGCATTCTCACAAAATGAAGGATTGAAATACATACCAACTAATGTTTTTTAGGCACTTGGACTACTTAAATCAACTATATATAATTTGAGGTCACTATATATTGATTACATTAATAATTATTTGTTTCAAAATAGTAAAACCAACACCAATATTTAGCAAACATCTATGCTATTATCCCATCATGTGTGCTATAAACTCACATCAGCCAAAAGTACACCCTTACAATAACATGTGCATGTTATCACTTTCATTGATAGAATGTAAACTATCAAATGTGTGGCACCTTATATTAGATATATTATATAGATGAATGGTTGGTTACCTTTGGTACACTCACCTACTTCTCTCTAAACTATCTAATTTTGTGCTTAACATGGAAAAGGGTAGAAAGAGTGATGTTAAAGATGAAAATAAATATGAAAACTATAAATTTTGGGTGATGTACTAATTTCAAGGTAAATTATACCTAAATATACACACTTTGGAATTTAAAATAATTGCACACATTCACTTCATTTTTGTACAATTACTCTTACATCAGTATTTCACATGAAGGTCTTGACAGACACTCACACTAGATTGGAAGGTATGAACACTAATTGAATTCACTTCTAGATTAGGTAGAAATATGACTTAACCACTTGGTATAACTTATAATATTTATTATTATATGTATAAATATGATATATTCAATCATAAACATAGGAAAAATAATCATTCACTAAAATACATCAATGAACATTAACCACACACTTCATGAACAACCTAAAAATAGAGGAAAATCAGCTCTTTATTGCTTTAAAGATGAGGTAGTATAGATTTATATATAGTTTAAATAATCCAAAATCATAATATCTTATCTTATCAAAAATATAAAATATGTGTATAAATTAAGAAAGTAGAGAGGAGAAAAATGTAGTCTTCAACTAGGAGATGAGTCCCTTGTCTAGTCATCCTTCAGTTCTACTTGAACTCAACTAAATAAAACCCAACTCAATCTTCAAATCCACCAAATTAGAATTCATAATTGGAGTTGAAATAATATTTCATGGAATATTTCATAGTAGGAGAGAGATATAATCATGTTAATGCTTTGAAGAGTCAATAAATTGACATGCATTCTTTGATGGTTGAGTCTTGAAT
Source organism: Torreya grandis (assembly GCA_037957365.1). Lineage (NCBI taxonomy): Eukaryota > Viridiplantae > Streptophyta > Pinopsida > Cupressales > Taxaceae > Torreya > Torreya grandis. Next base: position 47,552 of record JARHVA010006026.1, read on the forward strand.
ATATCTTTGACTATGTTCAATCAACTCCTTTTTTACTTGCACTTAACTCATTTTGATCTTGTATGCATATTAAATTTTGAGTATAGTTATATTTATTGCATCTTAGAGTTTCATTTCACTTATATTTTCTTGTGACTTGGAGTTTAATTTGATCTATCTCACATGCATATTAGAGTTTGACATCAATTATAATCATGATATCTTACATGCATGTTTATTCTTTTGAATTTATAAAATTTTCCCAAATGAGATGTAGTAGGATATAAATTACTGATTTTAAATTTTTTTTAATCTCTTCATGTAATATCTCTACTAAGTGTGCACTTGATGATGATAATAACAACTCTCCATATTATTTCTTATTGGAAGTGTACATCTTTTGTGGTTTTGACAAGCTTTTGAATGCACCATGAGAACCTAGAAATTGATGAATTTGAATTATTTTATCAGGAAAAGAGTCTAAATATTATTGAAATATAATAACCATGGTGTCACAGACCTTGAAACAAATGTTTAGCTCTAAACTCCATATGCAATTCAAAAAAATAGCATTTTGTGTTCTCTAGGCCTCAAGAAACCCTAATTTGGATTAGAGGGTCTCAAATAAGTTAAAAAAAATCATAAAACACTCATCATATTTTCATCAGATAGGTATAAATTTGATATACTTATATAAGTTGTAAACTCACAAAAACTCATCCCTAGGTAAATTTGAGCAATGGTGGCAAAATTGTCAACAAAAGGCATGAAGAAAAACCTAAAAAGGTTAGATTCACATTTAGTTCACTAAAATGTATACAATGGAAATTGAATCGAATTTAAAATCAAATTTATCTCATAGAATATAAATCACACTATCCCTTCCACTTGTTGGTATATTTAGACATTTGGGGTCATGACCAATATAGATCTACTAGACCTAACCAAGGGGTACCTTACCACAATAATATCACTAGAGAGGGTTCAAAAGACTCTAGTCAAGAAAAACCATGTGTTAAATATAACTAGGTCCTATGTTTTCTTATTCACATGTAAATAAAAATTAAAGTGAAATTAATTTAGTGTTGACCAAAGCATGTGGCACAAAATGGGGGCAATAAACATGAATAGAAGAATTTTGATTAAGTTTATATTAGATATAACATTAATTCATTGATAGAGACATATATTCAAAATTAATTACTTATGATACTTATATTTACTAAAATAGAGGAGTAAGAGTTAGTTATACTTACCCTGAAAGCTAACCCATCGATGCTCAATCTATCCCTTGGACATTGATGCTTTGTAAGAAGTTGTTATGTATCGTTAAAGAAGATAAGCATGGAAAACAAACTATAATATATACAAAGACCTCCTATTGAATCTAAAGTTTTCATGAGATAATTGTTTTTCTGTCCAAGTGTAAACCCTAATCAATGACTCCTCAAGTAAAATGGTGGAACAACATATTGTAAAGAAGTGATAATGAATGATTAACTCTAATCTTTCTAAAATGAAAAAAAAATGATGTGTTTATATAGTTGGATCTAACTCTTCAAATCTTCCAAAGTTTTAGTCAATAGATTTAGCTTAATCAACCATGTATATTTTAATTAATAAAGAAGTTAGATCTAGGACTAGGTTTGTCGAGGATGACCTAATCCTATCATGTGATTATATATTTTAAGTATAGGGTCCAACTAGTCTGATGTTGTTAAGTAAAAGTCAAAAAGAGGTTTTGGATTAGGTAGAGGCTATTTGAGGTGGTAAATTATTTTGAGTGTGTAAGATAGGTGTTAAATCTTAGGGAAATGTATAGGAAAGGTATGTTTGGGTTTCAAGTAGTGGTATAGGGAACAACAATCTTATGAAGCACTAAGGATCTATCCACCCCTTTTTTGATGTACCCTTTAAGGTAATCACTCAAAGATATTGAGTTTTTATGGGTTCCTGTAAAAGATAAAACATTAGTAATTGATAAATTTTAAAAATATTATGTGTTTACAAATAATATGATGGAGTGGCCATGGTGTAAGGTGTGTGCCTTGGTGCTTAGGAACAAAATATTTTTTTCATGTATATGAAGGCACCAAGATTTTATTCTATCATTTCATGTCACATGTCTTTATTACCATATATATATTTTTGATTCCTTAGTTGTAACCTATGAAATTATGAATATCTCCACTCACTCTAAGTTTCTAGGTTTTTGTCATGTAACTCCAGTTATGTAATGTTTTCACAATAGTGATCTGAAGCTACTAGTTATTATCACTTATCTCAATAATAATAGGTTTACCTAAGTCTTTTTTACATACCCTAGGCCCCTTGTATAATTTTAATTATGTGCTTAGTGCATGCATAGTTATGAATTATGTTTAGGGTAAATTTTAGTGGCTTATATAAAAATCAACTTGGTTTTTTTTGGTGAATCTCTAAGCATATGTTTCAAAATTTTGTCAAAAGCTAAAAGATTGTGTTTAAATGAGAAGGAAAATATATAGATGAATCATAGTAGGGCACATAATCCATATGAGCATGTGAATATATAAAAAACTAATAGATAGATTATGCCTTATTTTTATGCATACAAAACCCTTTTGTCATCAAATGACAGAGTTGATGGTGAATGATAGTAATGCTAATGAATGATATCTATGTTATTATCTAAAAATAATGTTGTTGAATGAAATAAAATCTATCATTCAACATTAATATTATCATTTAATATTATTTTTATATTTTCATAGTAATTTTGTTGAATAATAAAAATTCTATCATTTCATATCAATGCTATAAAATGAAAATAATGTTGTCACTCAGTAGCAATGTTGAATTTTGAAAAAATTACTATCTAATGATAGATAATGTTATTAAATGAAAACACTAATATTGTTTGACAACATTACTATCATTCAATAGTGTTTCCCCATCTGATACCATTACTATTGAGAGATAGCATTACTATCATTTAGTAACATTGTTTCCATTTGATAAAATTTCTAGAATTCAATAACTTTGGTATCACTTGGCATCATGTTATAATTCATCACCATCACCTGACACTTCATCCCTTTTGTTCTACTAAAATTTGTCATTATGAACATATGAATCAACATCTATTTTCATATAATGATGAATAAAATCATATTGACTTTCAATAGAGTGGAAAATTATAGCATTATTATCATTTGATACCATTACTATTTAGAGATAGCATTATTGTCATTCAGTAACATTGTTCCCATTTGATAAAATTTCTATCATTAAACATCTTTGGTATCACTTCAAATCATGTTACAATTCATCACCATCACCTGACACTTCCCTCATCCCTTTCTTGCTACTAAAATTTATCATTATGAACATATGAGTGTACATCTATTTTCATATAAAGTTGAATAAGCTCATATTAACTTTCAATAGAGCAGAATATGTGTGTGTGTGTGTGTGTGTGTGTGTGTGTGTGTGTGTGTGTGTGTGTGTGTGTGTGTGTGTGTGTGTGTGTGTATGTATATATGTATGTATGTATGTATGTATGTATGAAATTTATTTTAAATAGACGGTGAGTTGACTTGGAAAATTAACATACACCCATATAATTTAGGTGAATTTACATTGTTCATCATCCCCTAAAAATATCTAAATGTCAATTTCTAAGACCAAAATATTTGTGAATTCATGAAGAATAGCCAATAAAATTTAAATTGTATATGTTTCCTTCAACACTAATCCTAACACCTCCTAAAAATTTAACTTTAACTTTATGATTTTTCACCTCTTATAATATTATTTCATCCACTATAATGGATTTTTAAGATAGAATAATTTAAACAAATAAAATGGAATGTCCATTGTTTCAAAATTATCAGGTTTGAACTACTTTCCAAAATAAATAAATAAATATTATTCCTCATCACAGGTTTCATACTTGATATCTTTAATCAATATATTAAACACCTCTTCAGGTGTAAATCCCAAGGGATTCAAATTGTATTCAACTATGAATATGGGCATATGAGGCTCACTCAACCATGTTATTGATCTACATGTCTATTTTATGGGTTGTGATGATTTTGGACCTAGTACTTTGATTTTTACTAAGGTTGGTTGTGATGAGGCTAATAATTTTGTTTGATCCTAAAATTTGACTTGAGGTCATGTTTCTAATATAGATTGGGCCAAACTAAGACATATGTGAGATACCACTAAACATGTTTTTGGAACAACTATGAAAGGTAGCTCAATGGATCCAATAAATTATTTAGATATAATAGTATTGCTCAATTATTATTAATCATATTAAAGAAATTTTAAGAGTGTCATTCTACAAACATTCATTTAAATAGTTTTATTGATCATAACCTTTTTATATTACTTTTCATCTATGATAGGGTTAAAAATAAAATTCTCTAAAAATGATGAGCACTTTTGAGTCGAATTATTTGGAACCACATTTTTAACATTGAATTTTTTATGCATTTCTTTATTTTTAACCTCTTTATTAGGAACCCAAAATACTTTTTTTCTTAGGTTGAGCCAATTTTTTAACTTTTGTTATTTATCTTTTTATATATTGCCTTTACAAAACATTCCTTTCTTAATTACTCTTTTTCATCTTATGATTTTTTTAATTTTAATTTCTCATCTTATTTTTGGTGATCTTTCTTTCTCTATTTTTTATTTTTAAATATTGTCTTTATTTGAATGATCGTTTTGTATCCATGCTTGTTAGTTTTGTATCGATTATAATTTTTCCACTTGTTTTACTTGCACTCATTATATTATTGGTTTCTTGATTTATGTATGTGTCTTATGATCACCAAAATCAATAATAATTTGTATTTTATTCTTAAAATATAAATAACTATCTATGTGATGCCCAAGTGCATTCTATGATATACACAATAGTATTTTATTCTCCTTAGAGGATGTCTATGAGGTAGTTTGATCAACTTGTTTTGAATAATCTATGTTATAATCTCATTTGAACTCTTATTATCATTTTGAATACTTTTTAAAACATATATATATATATATATATATATATATATATATATATATATATATATATATATATCCATTTTTATATGAAGTCTTGTTAGGCATGATATTGATATATGAATATGTAAATGCATGATTAACATTAACACATTATGGTATTTTTGCATATGTGACATGATTTTCCAATTATATGATTTTTGAATTAAAATACTAATGTTTATTTTTAATCTTATATTATATTTTACATATTAATAATTTGATCTTTAATGGATTCACATGCACAAACCCTAGGTACTTCAGATTGAATATGCATACACAAAATATTAAGAGGAGATGTAGGAGGTGGATGGGGTTCAACAAACACATGTTGATTACCTTTATTTAGCACCATTTAATGGGATATATTTCCTCTTGGAGTAGTGATAATATGGACCTGAATAGAGGGAAATTAGATATCACTCTCTTAAGGGTTATGAGGGGGAAGAGATTCTTTTTTATCATTTAAAAAAATTCTAAATATTTAAATGAGAACAAGGGGAGAGAAAAAATATAATGCTAAAAAAAATTATAACATGATAAATAAATTAGAATTTAATTTATAAACCTAGGAGAACAAGAATTTAGAATAAAACCCTAATGACAAGATATGGTTTTTGGAAATGTTTAAGAGTAAGTAGATTTACCAATATGTTTTATCAAATTTTAGAAAACTAGTGAAATAATTACCTAAATGCAACAAATTATTATGTAAAATTATAATTATAAACATATTCATTAAATGACATAAATTGATTTTGAACTTTCTAAATATGACAAAATACTAAATATATAAAGTAAAAAATAGAAATATAAACTTAACTAAACATGAGATGCAAACTATTTTTGGATCTAAGACTTATATAGAGAATATATTAACTGAGTTTGAACCTAAAAAAAGAGCTATCATGGTTCTCAAATAGTATTGGGGGGAACTATTATCCAAATAGAGTGTCCCTATCACATAGTTAACAGAAATATGAGATATCTTAAATTTGTTACCTTTGCATGTGTGTAGTATAGACCATGTGGGATATTCCAATATGCTATGAAGATCACTATGTGAATATTTATTCACTTGAAACCATATATTAATGACATATTAATATTAATACAATCACAAAATATAAATGTATTAACTGTTTAAGTTTTGCTTGACCTCAACACCCCTATGTTGAACACTTTGTGTTGACCAAATTTGACTTCTAGTCAAATGAGGTCAACCCTTATCATTTTAATTTTTTTAATAAGGTTTAAATTCATCCTATTGGGTCTCATTTTGTCCTTTATATCTTACTTAGCCATGTCATAGTCTTGGTTGAAATTCATTCCCCTTGAATTGGCCTAGTCAACCATGGTCAACCTGGTCAAACCCTAGTCAAACTTGGTCAAAAGTCCATTTTGTGTAAATTTATCCTAAAATGGTAGGTAAAATGTTTAAATGTGTTTAAAAGTCATGAATTATTCATTTCCTAAGTTTTATGTGCAAGAAGGGGTCTTTTGGCCATTTTTTAGCTAAGTAATGAACTTGTACAAACTTCTAAAAGGAAAAATTTATCACCAAGATTAGTTTCAATGTGGGAGAGGTTAAAACTAGGTTATGATCAGCTATATGGTAATCATAATTTATTTATAATTATAAAATTAAAGTTTCTCCTTGTTTTAAGGAACTTTTGGGCACTTGTATGGCCCCCATGGGGTGTCTATTCACCTCCCCACACCAATTTCCATATTTGAAATTCAAGGATAATTCAAAATGATTCATATAAAACTATATTTTATTAATCTTCCACTTGGAATGAAAAGAAAGGTCAACCTATGATGCTCACCATGGGCCATATAGTTTGAGTTAGAAGAATTGCTCTTGGGGGGTCACTATTTGGGTTTGTGTCAAATTTTATTATTTTTAATTAATGTGTTTGAATGTTACAAGGTATTATAAATGATATAAAATATGTTACCATGCTATTTCTTCTCTTATAGAGTTCAGTTGTGTCAGAAAACCTCTTTTAGGCTTGTAAAATACCTAGTTTGTGTTCATAGTCAGTTCAATTGCTTGTGATTGCTTTCTCCATGTTGGAACAGAGGATTTGGTGTTTCTTTGATTATTATATTTATTTTGATTATATATTAAAGGTTCTAAAAATGATTTGTGGTATTTAGAAGGCCTAAACCATGAAAAATTGTTCACTACCTAGCTTGTTATAGTCACCTTACATTTGAGGTCAAGGATGTTGTACGAATGAGGGAGAATGGGAAAACATGGGGGAACTCATGAATGGTACCTATAATAATATCTAAGAGTATTTTTTTCCTTGATATTATGGTTTAAAATCTTCTAAAAGTGGTTAGTTCACTCCAAAAGGAGAGTTGACTATTTTAGTGACCCAGTCCCAAAAATGGCCAAACAATGGTCCTAAAGTTTTTATGGATTAATGTTGAACATGGTGGAGTAATATTTTACCATTTTTATTTATATGGCCTTGTAACCCTATGCACCTAGTTGAACTATGTCAAATTTGAGGGATAGAGGGTAAGAGGAATGTTGGTTTTGAGCTCCTTCACATTGCCAATAAAGCATTGAAAAGAGTCAGTAGCATCTACATGATTCTCAAGTGGTTTGCACCCTACAATCCATTTGACAAGTCCCAATCATATTATTTCAAGAGGGAACAATTATGTTCACTCCAAAAAGAATCTTTAGGCTTCTTAATCATGAAAAAAGAAGTGATTACATGAAATGACCTTTCTTGGCCATCCCCTATCCATACATAGGGCAATGAGTACACATTTTGAGAAGTTGGCACAAAAATTGGTGAAAGGGTTCTGAAAGAGGAACTATATCCTAATTTTAAGTATTTTTTAACTATATACAACCCAAATAATCCCTAAAACATAATAAACATAACTCAAATGCTCCAATATAACCTACATCAGGACTAGAAATAGGCATCTACAGTCAAAACTAGGAATTGGTGATAGTCATGAGCAAAGGTCTTGTGAGAAACTTGAAGCATGAAAATAGGGTGAGATGATGGTATAATTATATAAGGGTAAATAAATAAATTATACACATTTTTTGAGGCTTGAACATCCACCTTGAACCTACAGCCATAGAAAATCTCCACCTATAGCTTGGTGTTTGGAAGTTGTTTCAGTTAGAGGTTAAAGAAGGTTTTTGAATTTTAAGAAATTAATATAAATGGATGAAATTAACATAGTATTATGATATAAAGGAAAAATAAATTCATACCTTTGAGTTCAAAAACCTACATAGCAACCTACATGCCTGTTGGAATGTCTCAGTCCTAACATTGAAAATGCCTAACTTTGAGGATGAAAGGTATATGAATGTCCATGGACTGATATTTTCCCAACAATATGATTATTTTATCACTTTAAAATTTTCACAATAATTATATAATTTTTTATTGTTTCACCAAATCATGAATAAAACCGTTGTTTATTGTCTCAATCCTGATAGGGCACTAGTTGGTGATGGTAAAGTGTCAAGTTTTGACCTCCTAGAGAGATATGAAATATTTAATGCATTATTAATTGTCAAGTATCATCAAAAAATTGTAATTACAATAAAAAATTATTAATAATCCACCCAAAATCATTTCTTCATAAGCAAAGTTGTCTCAATCTATACAATTAGGCTATCAGGACCTTATTCCAAGGGATAAGTGATGATTCTCAATAGCAAACAAGATTTGTAAAGACATCTAAAGCTTAATGAGCTTGGAATAAGTATGAGAAATATTTTTTAATGGAATTTTGTCATGTTAATTTCATGGAAGGATTATCTACATGGAGGTTTTCACAAGAAACTTAGAAAATAGAGTTTTGACCCCTTTTTTTGGTAAGGTTGAGTTGGTTGAACCACCTAGACTTTGAATCTAATTAAATAATTAATTAAAAGTGGTAATAAAGACCTTGTGGAGATATTAAAATCTTCAATTTTCCCATTAAAATAGGCATAATACCTTATGTTTTGTCTCAAAGGTAGGTTAGTCCTCTCATGCAAGAAGTTGGCAATTTTTGGAAAAGGAGTTCTATAGTGAACCAAAGGTTATTATAATAAATTGGTGAGGTTTTTATAATTTTAGGACATATGGGAGAACATAATTAATTAGGTTAGGATGTTGGATTTCTAATGATATGTTCTATACAAGGAGATTTATAGGCAAGCCTAGTAAGAAAGCATGAAAACACAACCCCTAATGATATGTCACTTCAAGATCTAGCTTCTATAGGTACTCTAATGTTTTGTGTGATGCCTATATGGTAAAATATAAATTTTTAATGATATTTTAATGAATTTTTGGTGAATATTGTCATATTTTGGCTCAAAAAGTGCTAATAGGCCTATTGGGAAGGCATAGTCCTAGTTCCATAATAGGAGTAACTTCCATTTTGGGGTCTTGTTAAACTCTCCAAAGGATTTGAAAAAGTTGTTAGGTCAAACTTATAGGTGAATAATATTTTTTTATACTAAGAAACTCCATAGAAAGCCACATCTAACTCCATACATACTCAAACCCTCATGAGAAGTATGAAAGCCACTCAAAGGTCAACTTTGGACACCCATATCTCTCAAAAACACTTGTATGGAACCCGAATAAAATTTGACACATTAATTAGGTTACTTAAGGATATATTATTGGCATTTTTCAAGGGTTTAAACATATTAATTTTATGAATAAAGGTTGGGATTCCATGTCACTTTAAACACTTGTAAAACCCTCACATGGACCTAATTGGAGAATAGAGAATTTTGAGAATCTAAATGAAATTTTATGACCATGAAACAAATTTTAATTTGTAAATTAATCTTATATTATCTGAAAAATGTCTTTTGTTTGTATGAAATTGTATAAAATAGGGGAAAACTAGGCTTGTTTTGGCCATTTTGAGTGATGTGCAAGATACAAGAGGAGTTAGAGGATGAAATAAACTTTGGAATTAATATTTACACTTTTTATAACTCCAAAAATTCATTTAATATAATTAATAAAATTATATGTGTCTCAACTAGACTCTCACTTTTAGTCAGCCTAGTGAGCCAGACTAGTGAACACTTTGGAAAGTGGTGAAAATAAATTAGGGAGACATTTATTGAAAATAATGGTATGGAATCATTTGAAAAGTTTAATTAACTATTTTTCATCGATAATTTATGAAAATTTAGGAGTTTTGAATGCCAAGTGGAGAAGGTGCATGGAAATGAGCCTTTTGGAAACTACCAATGATGATTTTGCATGTCCACAAGAATAGGGATGGTTAGGGACAAATCCAATGAATGTGGGGGTTTTTTTTTTTAAACCATATTTATTATACCAAACATAATACCCAAAAATATTTATGGATAGTTTTAGTTTTAAAATGCAACTCAGGGGGGTAGTTTCTTATGCCAAAATGGTAGTTTTGTGCCAGTTTTCACTATCTTTATGACCTATTTTAGACAAGTATACACTATGGCATGGCATATATCTACGAAAATATATTCCACATTAAATTTTAATTTATTTTATGAGATGGACACATGTCCACATGACTCTTGGACATCTCTTCTCTCTACCTTCCCATTTTTTCTATAAATTTTGGCCTTTTGGCTATTGTAGGGATCTCTCTACTTAGGTATGGCAAATCCCTACCAAAATTTTACATATAATATATAAATAAAATTATTTTACCTCATTAAAATATTTAATTAACTATAAATTATTGGTATTACTCTTGTGAAAGTGTAATTTCCTTTACCTTCACATGTTGATTCCATTGGTACCAAGTGTATTTTGATTTCCTTCTTGCATATCAACAAGAAGTGTTTAAAGATAATTCAAGTGTAAGTGAGTAGGATACTAAATAGAGTGTCATATATTGCCTATTTTTTATTTCATAATATCCTATGTCATCTCCAAGACACCATGTTGAAACACTTATGTGAGAGAAGAGATTGATGTTGAATTAAGTGTATGTGCTATTTGTTATTAGTTTCAAGTGTATGTTAAATGTATGAGTAGAGAAACTTTTTTTGGTGTGTCACCTCTATTATAATATATTTAATTGTAGTTATTTTAACCCTTTTCATCCCCCTTCAGTTGTTAGTAATAGGAAAATGAGCTTAAATGGTGCATCAAGTAGAGTTATCCCCTAATCTACATATCCACCCCCCAATAGGGATACCCACAGCCCTGTGGTGGTTTCATTGTGTCACTTGATTGTGGAAAGGTTTGTTGCATCTCCTCATTATGTTTATTTAATTGACAATAATTTTTGTCATGCTCTATGGGACCATTGAGTCCATTCTTTGAGGAGTTTTGGTGTTCTCTTCAAGACATTAGCCTTTTTAAGAAATTCTATAAACATTAATGGTGACTACACATACATATCTACTAGTTTATTAGTCTAGGTATACCAATTAAATTTTTTTTCTTGTTCCATACTCTTTTTTGAAGTGATTCATGGAGATTGGTGAGTTTTATCTTGTTTTAACACAAGTTGAGCAGCTATGTCTAGAGTTGCCTTTTCTTCTTGATTATAAACAAGTTCTTATCTAGCTTTATCATGATCCTCATCAAGAATATATTATTAATGGCCAGACCTATCATGTTTGTAATACATCCATCCCACCTATCTCTCATCCAATCCATTCCATTACTAGTTTCAAAATAAATCTTTGTGGTTACGAAAAATACATATTAGACCTTGACACTAGACATGGTTATGGTGGAATCATACCTAGTGTATGTATTGAAAGCATGGGGAATGCCTTGGAACAAATAAAGAAGGATTGTACCCCATAAAGGGGTCAAATTGTCCCAATAGTACATATAAAATGCTTGATGTGTGTGGTTTGATCTTTAATATAGAGGAGAAATTGAGAGTTTATGAGCAAATCTCATCTTGCCAACCTCAAAATTCCCCACATTCACCTTCAAGTGTGCCATCCTTTCCTTTTCAAAATTCCATATCAACCATGTTTCCTAATACCCCAAACCCCTCATGTACTTCCCCAAGTTTACCTTCTTGGATATCCATCCAGGAAAGCAGCCAAAGGGATGAAAACATCATGGTTGAGCATGTTCATTTGTTGGGAGAGGATTTTGAGAAGGAGAGATTGAAATTTGAATCTCAGCTTGAAAGGAGATTTGAATTCACTAATTAGGCCTTGATTAAATCCATCATAGAAAAGGAAGGTAAAATATTTAAACCCACTTCTCCAAATTCAAATAAACGTGCTAACCCCAAGGAAACTATAAGTTTCCTAGACATATCTTTCACCCTTTCATCAGCATCTTAATCACATGAAGCTATCCTTGAACCCACCTCCCCTAAATGGAGAGATGTGATGGTAGATCATGAGGAAAAGAACAAGTCATATGGAGAAGTTTTTAGGGAAGAAATATTTGGATCCATTCATCACCCTCCCATACCTCCTCAAGAGATCATTGAATCAATCCTTCCACACCCTCCAACTGATCATGTTTGCCTTCTTAATGTGGAGAATTATTTTGTTACCTTGGAATACCCTTTGGCCAAGCTCCCCATTTTATAAGTGCCTAAGGTTAATGTCACTAAGAGGGAAGTTGAAGTTGAAATATTGGATTGAATTGAGGATGAAGAAGGGTTGAGTGATGGAGAGGGGAATTCAGGTTTTGAGGACATGAAAGAAGATTCTCCTTATGTTATAAAATATGCCTTAGATCAAGTTCTCTTGGACTCTAAGGAAGAAGAATAAATGGACTTTTTGTCTCTCCTTTTCATGATCCAAAATATTTAGAATATGATGACCTATGGAAATGGTTTGAGAGAATATGTAATGAGGTTGAAGCTCTAAAAAAACCTACAAATTCCTTGGAGATCACCAGTCATGATAAGCAAGAAGATGTTGTTCAAAAAGAGGACATGTGGTAGATTTACATGAAAACGTTCCAAGAGTATGATGAGGATAAAAATACCAATCTCTTAAACAAGAAATCTCAAGATGAGAGAAAGCAAATACATGTTGAATAACAACATGATGGAGAGATCCTATATCATAATAGAGAAATAAATGATGATTGTAGCCATTTTGAAAATAACTTGGAGCTTGTCTCTACATCCACCTATGAAACCACCTCCAAAAATTTTCATGAATAATGTAATCAAGAAACACCTTCAAATAGTTCTGATATAATTCTCCTTGAAGAGTTTGAAGAGATTATGGGAATTGAAGACAATGAAAATATCTTTCAAGGAGAGATGAACTTGCAATAAGCTGATCCATACATGGATTTTTAGATTTTTCATGTTAAGATGAAGAGGTAGTAGTTTGAGGCATATTTTTAGGTTCAAGAGGACCTTGACTACTTTTAGAATGCATGGGAGATGACTACATTGAATTATATACAAATTCAAATGACAAGGAGGAAGTAAGAGTCATCTAGTATCCCATCCAAAAAGAAACATTCCTAGCATCCTCACTCATCTAGTGAGAAAGGAAACCTAAGTTATTTACCTTTTGATCTAGGAAGGGAGGTATAATCATGATCAATGTTAATGTACATATTTGTTTACTTTATATTGAGTTTATTTCCCTAAGTGCTAATATCACATGTGTATTTGCTTTTCTCTTTATTATGTGTCTCTTTCCCTTTTGTGTTTGAGGTATAATTATTGTATTTTTGGTCTCTTCAAGGACTTATCCTAATTTTTTCCAAGCACATTCTGACTCCATAATCCCAATGTGATGATAAGCCTACTATTCCTTAACATAGGCAACCATGTTACCCCTAAGAGTTGCCAAATTGTAAACCAAATTTGACTTCTAGTCAAATGAGGTCAACCCCAATAATTTTAAATTTTGTAATAAGGTTAACATGAATCTTATAGGGTCTTAATTTGTCCTTTGTATCTTTCTTATCCATGTCTTAGTCTTGGTTAAAGTTCATTCCCCTTAAATTGGCCTAGTCAACCATGGTCAACTTGGTTAAACGAAGTCAAAAATCCATTTTGTGTAAATTTTTCCTACAATGGTCTTTAAAATTTATAAATGTGTTTAAAACTCATGAATTTTTCATTTCATAAGTTTTATGTGCAAGAAAGGTTCTTTTGTCCATTTTCTATCTCATTAATGAACTTGTATGGACTTCTAAAAGGACAAATTTATCACCAAGATTAGTTTCATCATGGGAGAGGTTAGAATTAGGTTAAGATCAGTCATATGGTAATAAAAAGTTAGTTAAAATCATAAAATGGGAGTTTATCCTTATTTTTATGAGCTTTTGGGCACTTGTATGGCCCCCATGATCAGATATTTAGCTAAAAACATGGGTGGGGTGTCTTTTCACCTCCCCACACCAATTTCCACATTTGAAATTCAAGGAGAATTCAAAAGTATGGATCTAAAAATCAACTTTATTAAACTTAATATTGGCATGCAAAGAAATTTCAACCTTTGATGCTCACCATGGGTCATACAGTTTGAGTTGGAAGAAATACTCTTGGGGGGTCACTATTTGGGTTTGTGTCAAATTTTCCTATTTTGAATTGATGTGTTTGAATTTTTTAAGGGACTCTACATTATTTTAAATATGTTTACATTATCCTTATTTCCTTGAAGAGTTTAATTATGTTAAAAAACCTCTTCTAGGCTTGCAAAATGCCTTATTTATATTCATAGTCAGTTCAGTTACTTATGATTGTTTTCTCCATGTTGGAATAGGATATTTGGTGTTTATTTTATGATGATTATGATGTTTATTATATATTAAAGTTTTGATAATTGATTTGTGGTATTTATAAGGCCTAGACCATGAAAAGTTATTCACTACCTAGCTTGTTGCAATCACCTTGCATTTGAGCTAAAGGAGGTTGTACAGATGAGGGAGAATGGGAAAACATGGTGGAACTCAAGACTAGTAATTATCATATATAATAGTATTTTTATACAATCTAAGATGGTTTAAAATCTTCTACAAGTGGTTGGTTCACTCCAAAAGGAGAGTTGAATATTTTAGTGACCCAGTCCCCTAAATGGCCAAATAGTAGTCCTAAGGTTTTTATGGATTAATGATGAACATGGTGGAATAGGATTTTACAATCTTTATTGTTATATCATTTTAACCATACAAACCTAGTTTAAACATGTCAAATTTGAGAGCTAGAAGGTAAGCAGAAGGTTGGTTTTGAGCTCTTCTAAATTACCAAAAAAACATTGAAAAGAGTTAGTAACATTTACAGGATTCTCAAGGGGTGTACACCCTATAAGCCATTTGACAAGTCCCAAGACTATTATTTCAAGAATTACCAATTAAAATCAATCCAAAAAGAAAATTTAAGCTCCTTGATCATGATAAAATAAGTGGTTGCATGAAATGACCTTTATTGGCCATCCCTTATCTGTACGCAGGGTAGTGAGTGTAAGTTTTGAGAAGTTGGCACAAAAATTGGTGAAAGGGATCCTAAATAGGAACTAGAGGATAATTATAATTATTTGGGAACTATATTAAATATAAAAAATCCCTAAAACATCATAAACATGACTTAAATGCTCTAATATAACATGTAGTAGGCCTAGAAATAGGCATTTACAGTCAGAGCTAGGAATTGGTGACAATCATGAGCAAAGAAGGTCTTGTGAGGCAAATCAAAGCATGTAAATAGGGTGAGATGATGGTATAATTATATAATGTAAAATAAAGACATTATACACACTATGTGAGGCTTTAACATCCACCTTGAACCTACAGCCATGGAAAATCTCCACCTACAGCTTGGTATTTGGAAGTTATTTTAGGTAGAGGTTAAAGAAGGTTTTTGAAGCTTAATAAGAGAATGTAAATGTATGAAATGAACATATCATGATGATATAAATTTTAAAAAAAAACAATCATGCATTTGAGGTCAAAAACCTACAAGCTTGTAGGTATGTCTCAATCCTAACATTTAAAATGCCTAACTTTGAGGATGAAAGGTATATGATTGTGCATAGACTGAGCTTGGCCTAAAAATATGGTTAGGTGATCACTTAGATAAGGTCACAATAATGATATAATGTTTTCTTGTTTCACTAAATCATGAATAAAATCCCTATTTACTATCTCAATCCTGACAGGGCACTAGTTGGTGATGGCAAGGTGTCAAGTTTTGACCTCCTAGAGAGGTATGAAGGATTACATGAATTATATATGGTCATGTAGCATCAAAAAAGTGTAATGACACTGAAAAATTATTCCTAATCCATCTAAAATCATTTCCTCATAATCAAAGTTGTCTCAGTCCATAGAGTTAGGCTATGAGGACCTTGTTCCAAGGGGTAAGTGATGATTCTCAATAGCAAAAAGGCTATCTAAGGAATTACAAAGATTAATTAGATTGGAATAAGTATTATAAATAGGTTTTAATGGAATTTTGTCATGGTAATTGAATTAAAGGAGAAGCTACATGGAGGTTTTCATAAGAAACATAGAAAATAGGGTTTTGACCCCTTTTTTGGTAAGGTTGAGAAGGGACCACCTAGACTTGGAATCTGATGAAATACTTTAGTAAAAGTGGTTATAAGTAACTTTTTGATATAAAAAAATATTCACTTTGAGAATTAAAAAAAAACTTAATAACCTTTTTTTGGTCTCGGAGGTAGGTCAGTCCTCTCATGCAAGAAGTTGGTAGTTTTTGGAAAAGGAGTTAGATAGTGAACCGGAGGTCATTCTAATAAATTGGTGAGGTTTTTACAGGTGGGAGAAATATGACATAACATGATTAATCATTTTATGAGGTTTTAATTCCAAGGATATGGCCTAGATGAGGATATTTGTAGGTAAACCTAGTAGGAAAGCATGAAAACCCAACACCTAATGATATGTCACTTCATGTTCTAGCTTTTATAGGTACTCTAATTTTTTGTGTGATGCCTACATGGGCAAATATAATGTTATCATGCTATTGGAATTAATTTATGGTGAATATTGTCATCTTTTTGGCTCATAAATTTATAATAGACTTATTGACATGGTAAAGTACTTATTCCAAAGTAGGAGTAACTTCCATTTTGGGGTCTTATTTAATTCTCTAAATTATTTAAAAAGGTTGGTAGGTGAAAATCATAGGTGAATAAGCTTTTGGTAGACTAATAAACTCCATAATAATCCACATCCAACTCAAAACATACTCAAACCCTTATGAGAAGCATGAAAGCTACGTAAAGGTCAACTTTGGACACTCATATCTCTCACAAACATTTACATGGAACCCTGAGATAATTGGATGTGTTAGTTAGGGTCCTTAAGGTGATCTTAGTGGAATTTTTCAAGGGTTTTAATATCTAACCTTTATGAACAAATGTTACGAGTTTAGGTCACTCAAAACCCTTGTAAAACCCTCATAAGGACTTGATTAGAGAGATAGATCATTTTGAGAATTTAAATCAAATGGGATGAAA